>JAXIVJ010001342.1:10000-17500 GCA_036785665.1 Chirona hameri | reverse complement strand
CACGCCTATGATTTTTGAATTTTCCAAAGTCACCGCCACATATTAATTTCCAATTCATTCTCTATCGATTATCATTGGTTGCGTTAAAATCGGTTGACAAACATCACAGCTGTGTTGGATCACAAATATCTCTCAAATTTGTAGTTTTTGCCCCCCCCCCCCCTACCCCTGTTGCCCCCTATCATTTTTTTTTAAGAAATGTAGATCGTGTTGAGGGGAATAATATGGCGTATGATTTTTGAAAATCGGACAGGTAGATCTCGAGATATCCGGGCGGAATCCCACCCCTCCCCCTGTTACACATAGGGGTGTCCAGGAGCCTGTTACAAATAGGGTTAACCCGCGCCCCGCCAGGGGGGGGGGCAGAGTCTACCACGCTTCCCGGATTGTCTCAATTACTTAAACACTATGATAGATATCGACGTGACACTCTCGGCACTTGATGCCGCTTCAATTCTACGTCTTCTCAAGAAATTACTATGAAATTGGTGGATTGCTGTGGGAGATAATGACGTTTTAGTGACGTCATGTCATGCATACCATTTTTGCCATGCCATTTTTGTTAGAAAAACGATACCTGTTGGGAAAATCGTAGAAAATCGAGTTTAGAAGCAAATTGGAAATAAAAACGCCACAAGAAAGAAAATGACATTCCCTTAAAAATGGCTTTCTCGGAATTTCAAGATTTTGAGTTTTTGATTCCCCAAAAATAAAAATAAACATTTTTTTCGGAAACATTTCAGTAAAATCAAAATTTTCACAGATATTAACAACACGGAATATATATTGGGGCACCAAGTACGGACGATATCTAAACCAAATTTCAAATAAATATCTTAATTTTGACTGACTTGTGGCTCCCTAAGTATGAGTAACTCATGACGTCATTTTTTATTTGAGTTTTTTGCTTTTATTGACCAGATACAGACAAATAAATGTACCACTGTATTTCTGAGACAAAACTGGTCTAGGAAAACGCTGTTTTATTTCGATTAATCAATTTCACATTTTGACCTTATGTGCCCTGACCGTTACCTGAACTTCACCTAAAGACCATTATATGGGGTCAGGTTGTGAAAATGCTACTACTATCGAATTATACGCGTAAAATAACCCATAAAACATGTGTCACATGACTTTCGTAGACCTCTTGCCAAGAGTGACCTTTTGTGACCTGACCTTGACCTTGACCTTTGCTTACAATTTCACTTTCGCTTATGCGGGAGATGTACTATACCTTTGAGACAACTTTGTGCGATAATAGTCGCAATATAAGGCTTTGAATGGAAAGTATAGCTTATCCACTCAAATACCTCGATTTTGGCCTTTGACCTGACCGTGACCTGACATATGACCTGGTTTTCACAGTTTTGCGTATATGCTTTAAATGCGTCTCATTGAGAGCTTTCGTTTGCCGCCTTGTGCGTCTCGCTGCAGTTATTGGTTCGGAAGATAACGAGGAGGCAGAATCTACCCCCCCCCCCCCCCCCCCCCCCCAGCGAGGCGTGTTCGGCTGAATACCCCAGCGGGACGCGGGTTAAAGGCAAACGACCTATTTCGCCATCAGCTCTGCCGAACGAAGTCAGCAGAATTCGATGTGACAGTGCCGTCCGAGTTGTCCCTGTCACATCGTTTGACCGACCGTGGGCGGACTGATGACGCTGGCCGGTGCGGGGGCTTGTTTGGCTGGTGTGTCCGCCACATTTGATGCGGCTTCCACTCGGTATTCCGCTCCTGTCTGGACTGTCTCAGTCCGCCACTGGACTGTCTCAGTCCGCCACTGGGACGGAGACGGCCGGAACGGTGGCAGAGCGCCGCGACATCGACCCGCAGCTTTCCGGCAGACCACGCACGTGTAGCGGAATTTGTGGCGGCGATCACCGGACAGCATTCGAAACAATAGCGATGGCGTGGTTGGAGTTCCCTATTCAGGGCTAGTGGTTGTATTGCCCCGCCAGCTTTGCGCTTGCACCACCAAGTTATGCTAAATTTGATGGTACAACTACGAAAGAGAGATGTAGGAATTATTCAAGTTTTCTCAGATAAAAAAAAATTGTTTGACGGTAGGAACTTAATATGTAGGCGAATGTGCGAACTATTTACAAAGTTTTTCTTCGTGAAAATGCTTAGAATAACTGGGGTCGAATTTTACCAAGAATATCAGGATAGGGGATTTATGGGGAAACGCAAAAAAGATACCCACTTGTTCAGATGCAATATTGGTGTGTCTGTCATATCATTTATATGAAATCTTTCAAATTAGTATGTAATCGAGCTCTTTTTTGTGTTTTATGACTGGTCAGATCACCGAACTTTATATCACTAATATGATCACTGATATTTGCGCTTCTGCCGGGCCCCATTCAACGCATCTCACGAGCGACTGACCCTCCCCGCACCGGATCACCTGACCTCTTGTTGGTCACGTGACCCTCGCCTGGGGGCGGGCCGGGGCAGGCGGCGCACAGCCCAGCCCAGAACACGTGGTTAAACAGGCGAGTGGAGGGCGGGGAGGGGATTAAAGCCGGTGATAGGAATTTGATTGTTGATGATTTAGAGTGTGTGTATGTATATTAAAAGAAGATATATTAATGTTGAATTTACACAAAAGCTCACACAAAGAAGGTCAGTTTACGAATGTTCAATGTAGGCGACAGTTTTTTAATATGAAATATAATCCTATCAAAATACCTGATTTAGCAATTCAATATTTAGCCATTTGAAGCCATTTTCTGATCCAGCTGGCATTGTGTATTGGGTAGCTTTCGACACAGCTTCGTCTGTCTGTACTCTGCAGTCTGGTATCGTTACAGAGACACTACAAAGCGCACTGTGAAATCACATTCAATAAAGCACTGTGAAATCACATTCAATAAAGCACTGTGAAATCACATTCAATAAAGCACTGTGAAATCACATTCAATAAAGCACTGTGAAATCCCATTCAATAAAGCACTGTGAAATCCCATTCAATAAAGCACTGTGAAATCACATTCAATAAAGCACTGTGAAATCACATTCAATAAAGCACTGTGAAATCACATTCAATAAAGCACTGTGAAATCACATTCAATAAAGCACTGTGAAATCACATTCAATAAAGCACTGTGAAATTACATTCAATAAAGCACTGTGAAATCACATTCAATAAAGCACTGTGAAATCACATTCAATAAAGCACTGTGAAATCCCATTCAATAAAGCACTGTGAAATCACATTCAATAAAGCACTGTGAAATCACATTCAATAAAGCACTGTGAAATCACATTCAATAAAGCACTGTGAAATCACATTCAATAAAGCACTGTGAAATCACATTCAATAAAGCACTGTGAAATCACACTCAATAAAGCACTGTGAAATCACATTCAATAAAGCACTGTGAAATCACATTCAATAAAGTAGGTATGCGATTCCATTCCTCCGCTCTACCAGCTGAACAATAATATTTACAGAAATATTTACCAACATACAGCTTGGATGTGATCTATGGTACCAGGCGAGAAAGAAAAATGAAGGAAATGGTTTGAATTGTGCATAGGTATGGGGATTCGGCTTTCACAAAAAAGAAACATTAGGTAGAACTCAGGTGTTCCTTGGTTATCTCCACTCGAAATAATATTAACATAGAGTACTACTCCCTTTATAAAATATAGGTAAAACTCATGCACTCATGCGTAGTGCCGCTAATGCTTGTATAGAGCATTATGTTAACTACACAAGTGCAGCTTGTTTTTGGTGTCCGGGGTTCCTGTTTCCTGTTTCCAGATCATTATGTTAACTACCCACAAGTGCAGCTTGTTCTTGGTGTCCGGGGTCCCTGTTTCCTGTTTCCAGATCATTATGTTAACTACCCACAAGTGCAGCTTGTTCTTGGTGTCCGGGGTCCCTGTTTCCTGTTTCCAGATCATTATGTTAACTACCCACAAGTGCAGCTTGTTTTTGGTGTCCGGGGTCCCTGTTTCCAGTGGCATCCTTTCCTCTGTTGTTCCAATTGCTTGCTGGGGACAATTGCAACTGGGGACTCTTACCATAACCCGCGCGGCGCTGGGGGTAAATTTTACCCCCGTCCCGGATTTTCTCAATAACTTGGAAACTATGAAAGATATCAAAGTGAAACTGTAAGTACCTTATACTGCATCCATTATACGTCTTCTGTCAAAATTGTATTGAAATTGGTGAAGCAGTTTGGGGAAAATAACTTTTAGTGATGTCATGTCATGGCATTTTTGGTGAAAAAAGTCAAATGTTTGCAAAAATCGTAGAAAATAGAGTTTTGAAGCAAATCGCAAATACAAACGTGAAAAGAAAGCAAACAATATTTTCTTCCAAATGGCTATCTCGGATTTGCCAATTTTTCTGTTTTTGACCCCCCCCCCAAAAAAAAAAAAATGGGGGAAAAATGGGAAGAATTTCCACCAAAGTTTTGTTGACGATTAAACAAACCCTAAGTATAAGTAACTCATGACGTTATTGTTTTCAATTGTGTTTTTTAGCCTTTACTGACCAGATACAGACCACTAAATGGCACCACTGTATTTCTGAGACAAAACTAGTGTAGAAACATGCCATTTGTATTTATTTTAATCAATTGAGAATTGTGTCCTTATTGTGATCTGACCTGTGAGAGCCATTATATGGGGTCAGGTTGTTGAAATGGCTGATATTATCGAATTACACGTGTAAAATAACCTATACATGTGTCGCATGGCTTTCGTAGACCTGTAACCTTTTGTGACCTGACCTTGATCTTGACCTTTGCTTACAATTTCACTTTTACCTATGCGGGAGATGCATTATACATTAGCGAGCACTTTGTGAGATAATAGTCGCAATCTAAGGCTTTGGATGGAAAGTATGACCCAAAAACCCAAATACCTCAATTTTGACATTTGACCTGACCGTGACCTGACATGTGACCTTATTTGAAATATTTCGGATATGTGTTATATTTGTCTCACTGAGAACTGTCGATCGCCGCCTTGCGCGTCTCGCTACAGTCATTGTGCGGGAAGATACGAGAGGGGGGGGGGGGGAAATTTACTTCCCGGCCAGCATGCTGCCAGTCTGAACTGAAGTTGAAGTCTTCTCACCAACTTTCAATGGAATTGTTGTAGTGTTTTGGGAGATAATGACGTTTTAGTGGCGTCATGTCATGCCATTTTTGGTGGAAAACGATAAATGTTTGAAAAATCGTAGAAAATAGAGTTTTGAAGCAAATTGCAAATAAAATACGTCAAAAGAAAGGAAATTACATTTTCTTCAAAATGGCGATCTCGGATGTCCGACATTTTGAGTTTTTGAACCTCAAAACAAAATTTTCGGAAAAAATCCACAAAATAAATTTGTGTGGACTTGAAAAGTGAATTTCCGAAGCTTGCATACTAAAATAAGGTGACCGGCCCAAATCAACGGAGAAAAAATGGGGGGGGGTATCTTTTTGCCACAAAAAGATCCCCCCACGGAGAGAGGCTGGATTCGCGAGTGCCTCTCACCAATTTGCCCTCCTCCCCCCCAAAAAAAAACGGGATCCGCCAGTGGGTCCAAGTCACACTCCGGTAGTTGGATGGCAGGAGGTGGTGGTTCCGAGTAACACCCAGGTAGTTGGATGGCAGGAGGTGGCGGGTCCGAGTCACACCCAGGTGGTTGGAAGGCAGGAGGTGGCGGGTCCGAGTCACACCCCTGGTGGTTGGATGGCAGGAGGTGGCGGGTCCGAGTCACACCCAGGTGGTTGGATGGCAGGAGGTGGCGGGTCCAAGTCACACCCAGGTGGTTGGTTGGCAGGAGGTGGCGGGTCCGAGTCACAACATGATGGTGGGATGGCAGGAGATGGTGGGTCCGAGTCACACCCCTGGTGGTTGGATGGCAGAAGGTGGCGGGTCCGAGTCACACCCAGGCAGTTGGATGGCAGGAGATGGTGGGTCCGAGTCACACCCCTGGTGGTTGAATGGCAGAAGGTGGCGGGTCCGAGTCACACCCAGGTGGCTGGATGGCAGGAGGTGGCGGGTCCGAGTCACACCCAGGTGGTTGGATGGCAGGAGGTGGCGGGTCCGAGTCACAGCATGATGGTGGGATGGCAGGAGATGGTGGGTCCGAGTCACACCCCTGGTGGTTGGATGGCAGGAGGTGGCGGGTCCGAGTCACACCCGGGTGGTTGGATGGCAGGTGGCGGGTCCGAGTCATAACATGATGGTGGAATGGCAGGAGATGGTGGGTCCGAGTCACACCCCTGGTGGTTGGATGGCAGGTGTTTTTTTTTCGAGTCACAACATGATGGTGGGATGGCAGGAAGTGGCGGTGCCGAGTCACACCCTCGGTAGTTGGATGGCAGGAGGTGGCGGGTCCGGTGACAACAAATTTAAGGAGTTTTCGAGAAGAATTACCAATTTTTTTACATTTTTTTGTTGTCATATGCTAAACTGTGCTTCGACATGTAGCTTCATGTTCCTTGTCTTAACCTATTGTGCAAAATATTCCTCACTTTCACCTTTGGTTATATTGAGAGTAAGTCTTCCAAACGCACCTCTGTTTTGAAGATACACAAGCGGAAAAGCGCATGTGATCTGTGACTAGAAAATTTCCGGGGATAATGCAAGGACGTACTTGCCCTTTTTGTCTTTTGAATAACAACACAGCGAAGAACTTGAGCTTTCTGTCTACATATATTGGTGGTCTTATGTCAGGATGCCAAATGGACGTACTTCATCCGCATCTTATGACATATAGTTGCTGCAGATGGAAATAAAATATGACTTCTAAGCATGTATACTTGTTTTGCAGGAGATGGCGCTGCTGCGAAAGAGCAGTGAAGGAGCAGACAGCGGGGAAACAGCCGAAAACCAAAGTCTAGTTGACATGTTTTCAAAAAAACAAGTCGGGGTGGCGGAGAAAACCGACCACCGCTCTGCGACAAGAGAAACATGAGAAAGTTCTGAGAGAAAACAAGAAAGAGAATGTTCTGTCACTCATCTCAGGGTGCGCATTCATACGTGCCATCGCTTATGTCATGATTATTTGCCTATCGTGCCATGACAACACCGTGCTTCGCCATTGCTTGGTTGCATCTTGAGTTAGCCTTTGTCGCCCACCTCGCAATACAGTTTCGTTGGCCGACAAGTGTTTCGTTTATTCTTTTTTCAGGTGACAACGCCAACACAGCTAGTACCGCCAGTGCCACAGAGTATTTGAAGGAGTTTAAGGAGTTCGAAGGGGGGGGGGGGCGTGCGAACACCCCCAGCAGGGCGTGGAAAAATCAGAGACCCAGCGGGGCGCGGTTTGGGTCACTCGCACTTCTTAGACATACATTGTAATATACATAACACAGAACAATACAACTGACGTCATTGTGAGTGAATGCCTTGTCGATATAAATGTATTGAGCTAAATGTCTTGTCCGCCCCCCCCCCCGTCGGTGCGTTAGGCCCAATGATAAAAGCTGCGAAATTGATGGACCCGCCCTCACCGCAGTTTCGATTTCGACGTCAATGCATTGATAGCCA
>JAXIVJ010001342.1:0-7500 GCA_036785665.1 Chirona hameri | reverse complement strand
TTTATATTTGTTTGATACAGTCCACATTGATAACTTTTGTTAAAATCCGTTTAGTTCAACATGGATGATTCATTAAGCACTAGATCAAAGCTTCGCTCAAAGGCAACCAGACAATGCAATGATCTGAAGTCCTGCCGGGAGGGCGATCGAAAGGCGCTTGATCCGGACCAGCTGGCCCTCAAACTTCATCACTTGGAGAAGCTGCAGAGCGAGCTTCGGGTGTCCAGGAACAGCTGGACAAGCTGGGTCAGCCTGACGATTCTAGCCACAGCCAACTCATGGAGGATGAGATGTTTCTCGGCTCCAGGCTCCTCTCCCGGCTCGAAAAGATGGAGGACGCCGCTCATAAAAGAGCTGATTTCCAAGGATCGGTGGGCAATGCAGACCTCAAAGCATCCGTCACCGTGAAAATTCCTATTTATCATGGCGATGTGATGAAATGGTCAGAGTTTTGGGAACTGTTTGCAATTTCAGTCCATGACAATCCAAGCTATGCCGACGTCCAAAAGTTCGTTGTTTTGAAGTCGCACTTGAGCGGGGCGGCGCTGCGCACTATCCAAGGGATTCCGGTGTCAGGTGATAGCTACACCCAGGCGGTAGCAGCCCTCAAGGAGCGCTTCGATCATAACGAGGTGCGGCGAGAGCTTCTGATGAGGGAACTCTTGAACATGCCGTCTGTCCGACACGGTGACTTGAAAGGCATGCGATCTTTGATAGATCACCTGTCAGCGCATACACGCGCTCTGAATAGCCTCGGAGTTCCCGCTGAAAGCTTCTCGAGCCTTCTCCTACCTATCGTGAAAGACAAAATTCCAGAAGACTGGCGACTGGAATGGGCCAGACAGGGGAGCAGTAACTTTGACGCCTTCATTCAATTTCTCAATCGCGAAATACGGCTCCGTGAATCAGCCAAGGGGGTGTGGACAGTGGCCGCCGCCGCAGAAGCGCCACCCTCGGCGTCGTCAGTCACGAGCAGCATGACTGCCCGACGTGAGCCTCGGAAGGAGCGGGTGCAGCCCTCTCAGAGGCCGGGGCGGACGCTCTGTGGCGCGTGTGGGCAGGGACACCAGCGGCTCGACCAGTGCGCGATGTTTCGCGGCATGCCTGTACAGGACCGGTGGTCACTTGCGAAAACCTTGAAGGCATGCTTCCGCTGTCTGGGCTCTGGCCATCGATCTCGTGAATGCAAAGAAAGACAGTGCGATGAGTGTGGCAGACATCATCACATCCTGCTTCACTATCTGACTCCCTCGTCAAAGGGTCCTTCGGTGATTCCGGCGTCCGAGCTGTCGCAGAAGCGGCCAGCTTCTCACCAGCTCAGTCCTCTAATCATGAGCCAGGGTTGAATGCCGCGAAAGTTGATGTTCAGCGCAAGGCCATCGCCGATTCAACGCCCGGGGAGAGAACGGATGCCGAAGCTTCCTCCAGACGGCTCTGGTCGAGGCTATGGGTCCGAAAGGTCACCGCAAGGCCCGCGTACTGATTGATGGAGGCTCTGATTCTTCATATATCCGTAGCTCTCTGGTGAAAGAGCTAGGTCTACCCGTTGTTGAAACAGGGACGTTTTCTTGTATCGGATTCCAGGAGAAAACCGAGGCAGCTCGCCAATACGATAAGGTCCGAGTCGAGCTTGAGAGCCGTTTCGGTAACAGTTCCGTGTGCCTTGACATGTGGAGCACAGATCGACTATGCTCGCCTCTTCCTGCCCACCCCACCGCCCCTGATGCTCTCCCGACTGGAGATGGCGGACGACTTTGGGGGTGGCGAGATTGATCTCCTAATCGGAGTTGATAACCTCTACCGCGTCGTGTTGTGGGGACAAGTGGATCTTGGCGAGAGTCTGAGAGCCGTGGAGACTGTCTTCGGCTATGTTCTGCATGGACGACATGGGAAATCAGTCCGCAGCATCAGCAGCATCACCGGACTTTCCACTGTAGCCAAGTGGAGGTGATGTGGGACTTGGATACTGTTGGAATCTGTCAGAAGGATGTGGCCAACTCGAACCTAACGGTCTACCCCGAGCCTACCTGGAACGAGGTTGAGGAGCGATACGAAATGGGCTTGGTATGGAGCTCCGACGAGCGCCCCGTCTCTAACAGAGACCACACATTGGCTCGAACGCTTCGCATGTCCGATCGTCTCAGCAGAAAAAAAGCTGTCATGTACGAACAAATCAAGAGCATGCTGACCAATGCTGTTGTTGAACCCTCTGAGCCGCCCAAACCCGCCGCTGAGGGCTCATGCAAGGTGGAGAGTCTTCCGTCTGCTCGCGCAGTCGATCCACGAGATGACTCTCGCGGGTCAGGACTGGGTCTCGAGCAAGGTCAAAGGCTGTCGCCTAGACCGTGTGACTCGGAGGCTTTCTACCTCCCTCATCACGGAGTCTTCCGAAATGGGAAAATCAGGGTGGTCTTCGATGGATCCGCTAGGGACGGAACAGGCCGAAGCCTAAACGAGTACCTGGAGCCCGGCGAAAATCTTCTCGTCAAGCTGTCCTCCGTCGTACTCAACTTCAGATGCGGAGAGATCGGGTGCCAGGCAGACATACAAGCAGCCTTTCATCAGGTTGTAGTGAGCCAAGAGGACCGGAAATACTTACAATTCTTCTGGTCGGAAATGTGTCTGAGGTTCGCTCGAGTGCCTTTTGGACTGACTTGTTCGCCGTTTATGCTGCTGAGAACGGTGGACGTCCATTTGAACAGATACGCCAAGAGCGACAAAGACCTCTGTCAGCTGATCCGAGATGGAACCTACATGGACGACCTCTGTCTGCACTTCAAAGACCGAATCGATGCAAAAAAAGGGATGTTCAGAGTCAAGCAGATGTTCGCTGAGGCTGGAATGACGCTTCATAAGACGCGAATCACGGGGGATCAGTCACCTGAGACATCAGTCCTCGGCCTGAGTTGGAACTCAGAGTCAGACAATCTGGCCGTTGTGGTGCCGGAGTTCCCCTGTCCTTCAACTAAAAGAGAATTGTTATCAGCTGTGGCAAAGCCCTTCGATCCTCTGGGGCTTCTGACACCATGGCTGATCGGTGGAAAAGTGCTCTTCCAACGAACATGGAGAGACATGCCGAAAGCTGAATGGAATGATCCCCTCACCGCAGTCATCCAGACCGCAGTCGAGCTGTGGTGGAGGGATACCTCAGGCAGCAAGGTCTGCTTTCCTCGCCGACCGTTGTCGAACACAGACTTCTCCTCAGGTGCATCCTTCCACGTCTTTTGCGACGCATCCAATCGGGCGTACTGCGCTGTTATCTACGCCGTCTACGAGGGAGAGTCAGGCCTGGTAACGGCCAAAAGCCGACTAGCCCCAATAAACCCAAACTTGACGATTCCAAGACTAGAGCTCATGGCCGCTCTGAGCGGAGCTCGTCTCATGTCTTTCGTGAAGGAGTCATTGAAGCTTACGAATGTGTCGGTAACCTACTGGACCGACTCCACAGACGTCCTCTTCTGGATACAAAACAGAAAGCCTAGAAAGGTTTTCGTCCAAAACCGAGTCACGTCAATACTTCAGATAACAGAGCGAGACCAGTGGCAGCACGTGAAGGGCACAGAGAACCCAGCCGATCTCGGCACACGCGGTCTCTCTCTGAAGACGATGAGAGAAAGCGAACGGTGGTGGACAGGGCCTTCCTTTCTGAAGGAAGCAGCATGTCCAATCGAGTCTGACAGGACGCTTCATCTTTCCTCCGAGGGTGAGCGCGAGGAGAAACTTGAGCACTGCTCATCTGACGTCACTCCAGCTAAGATCACGTTGAAAACTCAACAGTCAGACAATAGCCTGTTCGACATCACCAAGTGTTCCTCGCTGAAGCAGGCCATAGCGAGAACGGCTTGGATCTTCCGCTTTGCCTTCAACACTCGTCAGGACAGGTCCGGCCGACAGTCTGGACCGCTCACCTCAGATGAGCGTTGTCACGCTCTTCGATTTTGGATCAAGGAAGCTCAAGCAAGAGCTTACGAGAGGGAGCTGGCGGCTCTGAGATCTGAAAACATGCTACCAAAGAACTCTCCACTCTTGAAGCTGAGGCCCAGGCTCGATGACAACGGCGTGTTATGCGCAGTGCCGCGAACGAACGAGACCCCTCTGCCCATTCTCCCAGAGTTTGCATTTGTCACCACTCTGCTCATCGATGAGGCACATCAAAGGTGTTTTCATCAGGGTACGCGAGCAACTCTGGCCATTCTGTCAGCGGAGTATCTGATCCGTAGACGCTGTGTGCTTCGTGTCGTAAGCACCTGTCGTCGTTGCAGAAGGTACCGAGGTCAAAGTTACCGGTCCGCTGATGGGGGACTGCCGGCGTTCAGGGTTGAACCCAGTCGCGCCTTTGCCAAGGTCGGCTTGGACTTCTTCGGACCCCTGGTGACTGATGCTGGCAAAAAGGTCTGGGTGCTCCTTATCACGTGCGCTACCTCAAGGGCGGTCCATCTCGAATTGGTGAAATCGCAACAAACTGAGGAAGTGAAGCTGGCGCTGCGACGCTTCTTCGCCATTCGTGGAACGCCAACGCTGATATTCAGCGACAACGCTAAAACATTTCATTCTCTTCTGAGTCACATACCACGTTCCACTTCTTGGCGGTTCATTCCGGAAGCGGCTCCTTGGTGGGGAGGATTTTGGGAGAGGTTGGTTGGTCTAACAAAGAAGTGTCTCAAAATAACACTCCATCTCTGTAGTCTGTCTCACGACGAACTCACGGCTACACTCTATGAACTAGCGTTCCATTTGAATATGCGGCCTCTGACTACTGTAGATGATGAAATCCTCACGCCAGCCCACCTCCTCTTCGGCGTTACGACAATAAAGGGAGTGCTGACCCCTTCATCAGTCTATTGCGACTACGTCACGAGAGCCTGGCGACACCAGCGTAAAGTGAGCGAACATCTGATCAGGCGCTGGACCAGTGAATATATCACTGCTCTTCGGACGTGGTCTGTATCACCTAGGGGACGCCCCAAGCGCATTCCAGCGGTGGGTGACGTGGTCTTAGTGCAAAATGAGGGCCCAAGGGGGCGTTGGCCGCTTGCACGAGTGACTGGCCTCATCGTCGGTACAGATGGGGAGATAAGAGCTGCGCATGTAGAGACAAGAGACACGAAAACACGTAGACCTCTAAGCCGCCTCTTCCATCTAGAGGCCGCGACACCAAATGAATCGTAGACTCGCTCAGCTATGCACTTGAGATTCATTTAGAATTGCAACTGAATTAGCAAAATGAAATGAATCAAACTTGGTAAACGCCTCTATTGACAAGCGTCAACAAAGGTTCTCATGGGGTGTGTTCGCCCATGACGTGGAGAGTCTGTCCGCTCTCATGCGAACCTATTTTTGCCGCTAACAAGACTCCGTTTTCACCCAATTTTTCTCTTTACAGACAGACCATGGACGTGCTTAACATTGCCGACCCCGATGCAAGTTCATGGTTGGAGGCACAGCTGGCCCCGTTGCATCTTCTCCTAGGCGACTCCATCGCTCGGGACAGCCTGATGGGAGGTCGCATCAGGAGGGACGAGTTCCTCAGCCGAGCCAGGGGCGGTGACTCCTGGTGCTCCCTCCACCGGGACCTCCAGGACCACATTCATGTGTGGGACCGGGAGGCCTCGGCCGCTGGGCGTCGTCAGGGCACCGCCGTGATATGGATGTCAGGCAACGACATCTACAATAAGTTCTCGGGGCTGTCCAGCTACTCCGACGACAAGCTGGCCACACTGGCGGATCTCGCCCGGGAGGTCACCGAGACTCTCCTGGGCATCGCGGAGAAGGTGGTCGTGCTGGGGCCGCTTCCGCGTCCCAGCGGCGAGGTGAGCGGCGCACGGTGGGAGCACACCTCCGCCTTCCACCTGGAGCGCCGCCTCCTGCACCAACTCCCGAAGAAGGCATACTTCGTGCCGCTGGGGCGCCAGCTCGCGAAGATGTGGAAGGGGCGCCACTCGTGTTTCGACGGGTGTGCCCACTGGTACGCCCCGGACGGCGTCCACATGTCTGCCGAGGGGTACGCCAGGCTGGCGGACGCGGTCCCCGTCTGGCTGACGTTGGGCGCAGCTGCTGAGCTGTGATGTCGCCGCGATGTCACGAGTGATGCGCGAGTGCGAAAATAGTGATGCGATGCAGAAGTGTTTTTTTGTTTAACTTTGTCAGTGATTTGCCCATGCATTTAAAATGTGCCGTAGCACCGCACATTTTGGTGGGGAGTTATGTTAAGTTTGCATACATATTCGTGTTACGTGACCGGTAGCCGCGTGTGCCGCCGCCCCGGCCGGCGAGCCGTGCGGGACAGCCTATCTGCGGGCGCGGGGCTGGCGCGGCGCCGTGTTGCGCGCTGATTGGCGGCCGGCCGGCCGGGCGCCTATGACGTGATCCGCAGTGACCTCGGGTCTGCACTGGAGGAGCGGGTCACTCGGGACTCAGCCGCTGTCTGGACCGGGTCGGTCGCAAGTTGTTACAGATTAGAGAGATTTGCCTTGTCTGGCTTCTCCATCTGGAACACTTGTGGCCACTGAGTGACGCACCAGACCAAACTTGAAGGAAACTGACTTGTTGGTCTTTTCCGGAAAGAGGTGCTCACCAGAGAAATTAACGAACTTAACCTTTTTTGACGCCCAAATTCAGATCGGGGAGCATTGTTGATTCAGACCACGAATGCGCATATGTCCATGCCATTTGCGCTGCATCAACGGTGCACCCACTCCCGATTTATACGTATATATTGAGCTGTGCACTCGTCACGTTTCAGGGCGGAGTTTGAAGGGGGTATAACCTGAGCGTCTCTCGGGATTACTCGACATTGGATTTCTGTTAATCGACGATTTATGTAAACTCGCTGCATAGCTGATTGTTTCAGCTGCTCCGCCGAGCTGTTTGGTTGCCGAGTTGTGCGAACACAATACAGCCCTGACCTGACAAAATACTTGTACTTTTCTACCGGCGCAACTGAACGGACGGATTCTTAACATATATATATATATATATATATATATATATATATATATATATATATATATATATATATATATATATATATATATATATATATATATATATATATATATATATATATATATATATATATATATATATATATATATATATATATATATATATATATATATATATATATATATATATATATATATATATATATATATATATATATATATATATATATATATATATATATATATATATATATATATATATATATATATATATATATATATATATATATATATATATATATATATATATATATATATATATATATATATATATATATATATATATATATATATATATATATATATATATATATATATATATATATATATATATATATATATATATATATATATATATATATATATATATATATATATATATATATATATATATATATATATATATATATATATATATATATATATATATATATATATATATATATATATATATATATATATATATATATATATATATATATATATATATATATAT
>JAXIVJ010001341.1:92500-141778 GCA_036785665.1 Chirona hameri | reverse complement strand
ATATATTATATATATATATTATA
Organism: Chirona hameri; assembly: GCA_036785665.1. Lineage (NCBI taxonomy): Eukaryota > Metazoa > Arthropoda > Thecostraca > Balanomorpha > Balanidae > Chirona > Chirona hameri. The sequence goes on along the minus strand of JAXIVJ010001341.1, from coordinate 141,755 downwards.
TATATATATATCATATATATATATATATATATATATATATATATATATATATATATAAATATATTATATATATATATATAATATATATATATATATATATATATATATATATATATATATATATAGTATATATATATATATATATATATATATATATATATATATATATATATATATATATATATATATATATATATATATATATATTATATATATATATATATATATATATATATATATATATATATATATATATATATATATATATATATATATATATATATATATATATATATATATATATATATATATATATATATATATATATATATGTATATATATATATGTATATATATATAAATATATATATATATATACATATATATATATATATATAATATATATATATATATATATATGTGTGTGGCACTTCATTGTCTACCCAAAAAAAAATATACGCATGTCGCAAAGAACACGGCCAATGTGTGTCATTGCTACCAAGGCCGTAGATATTGCTACCTGCCTGACTTGAATAATCTGGTCCCATTACGTCAGGACTCGCAGCCAAATAGGATGCGTCGAAGACCCAAGTGCGCACATCGGCGTGCATTTGTTGAAGACTCCGACCGATACATTGGTAGTTCGACACACAGACAAGGGCGGATCCAGGGTGGCAAGGGGCCATGGCTCCCTCAAAGGTCCTGAATCTATTATTTGCCTCCCCCCCCCCCCCCCCCCCGACAGCAAAAAAGAAAACGGTTCGACGTACAGTGGCGGACGGAGCTGACGGCCCGCCGCTCTACTCCCCCCCCCCCCCCCCCCCCCACGCTAAGCAACTACTCGCCGACGGCTGACGGTCTGCTACCCCCACCCCCGGGCAACAGCTTTTCGCTGACGGCTGACGGCCCGCTACCCCCCCCCCCCCCCCCCCCTCCGCTCAACAATTGTTTGAAAATACGCCACTGGATTTGCCCCTCCTCCAAACCCGCATGGGGCGGGGGAGTGCACCCAAAGGTACATAGGTTGGTACCTACCCGTGGATTCGACTTTGTGAATTTTGATGACATGAATGCCAGCCGTTTTGATTTGCTTGCGTTTGATTAGTTTGTATTTAAACTTGTGTTCCAAGTTGGGAACTTGGAGAGCTCCTTTTTCAGTATCGGTAAACTCACAGCCTACGGCCCTACACACATCTGTATGTGCAGCCACACACCAGAGTCCTGTTCGGTGCCCTGTGGTCACAACAATGAAGACAATCGCACACCGACGTCACGGTGAGCAACGTCGGTGCTCATAACCACAGAGTTGCCGAACACCTCTGTCGTTGCTCGAAGGCAACAGCACAAACTCTATGATTATTATAACACACTACGTCATATAGTGTGAGTCCTCCACGGTCTCTCATTGGAGAACCCCACGTTGCTAGGCAACTGCTGCTGAGCCACCTGACGGGTGTTTGTGAAGCTCTGCTACCGAACAGGGCTCATGTTTTGACAGAGTAGAGGGTGCTTCAAGGACTCCCGAAATGAAGAAGAGCGTCCAGATGGAGGGCAGCCAATGGAGGGCGTTTCCATTGGCTGCCCTCCATCTACCTGGAGGGCGTTTCAGTCTTTTGAGACACCGTAGGTGACCACGGATAACCCAATTATTCGTAATTATTTCTTCATGTCTGGACTTGGGGATAGCGTGCTACTGTGAAATAAATGCACCATGATCATATGCATATGTTCAATGTGTCCCATTTCACATTGCTTGTGTCTAAAATCTGGCAATCCGCTAAATAAAGCCCAGCGTTGCCAGCTTAACGCCGTGGGCTGAACGTATCAAACGGTTTTCCTTTTTACTATCTTATTTGACATCTTGCAACACCTATGCAGACATATGACAAGAGTGCCACATCAAATTTACCACCTATACGCGACACTGGTACCGCACATACGAGCATGTTTCTACCTCTACGCAGGCTGCCGCCCCTACAGACACTGTAATGAATGACGAATGGACCCCCCCCCCCCGAGGTCCGCCGACTGGCACCTCCAACAGCGAGACTGTGCGGTCCGCCAGCTGGCACCTCCAGCAGCGAAACCGTACAGTACGCTCTAGGCGACATTTCCTGTAGGACAATGTATGCAACTATGAAAACACTCCGCACGCCAGCCACGACTGCCCAGTGGCCCGATACGCCGTACTGCATACAACCAGACAACCTTCAGTGAGCACAGCCACATGTGCCCTTCAAATCCCAGATGACAGTGTCCGCCTCAGAATGGTAAAATACAAAATCGAACGATCCCCCCCCCCCCCCCCCCCGCGTGAATTTCGGCATACACAGTGATGCGTTCAACGTGCCTGTGGAGCACAGCACTCCACATTCAGTCGGACACAACTTCACTCAGGTGGACAGGGACACTGACCAGGTGGGCAGGGGCACTGAACACCGGTCAGTGTGCGATCCGCCGCCTGCTGTACGGATGAACATGAGAACACAGCCGTCTCTTTAACCCAATGAACACAAACCGAGCGAACCACCTCACCACACAACGCCAACGACGGCCCACTCCAGCAGTGCACCCGCGGACTAAACAGACAAATAAAACATCCCACCGGAACATACTCTCACACCCTCAAATAACAAACACCAATACGAAGCAGTAAGCACAAGAGTGAGACAGCGAGGGAGAATGTGCGCTGGACGCTCTCCACTCCACCAATCTTTATCAGACCAGAATATGGCCACACCGTCCCGGAGCGTTCGGCCACGCGCACCACACAGGCTGCTGAGATCTCAGACCGGCACAGACTGGCCCCGTGCCCGTGGTCCGTGGTCCGTACCCTGTAGTCTCCAGCGCTACGGCGCCCGAGCAGCAGCCGACCTAGGGTGCCGCCGGGGTCGGAATGAGTCCGTCCTCCGCCTCGGACGGCTTGGCGCCCTCCGTCTGATTGGAGATGGGCGGAGCCTCTCCGGAGTCCGTCAGCGGGGGCGCGGAGCCGTCACCCGCACCGCCACCTTCCGCTGGTGAAGCTGCCGCGCCGTTCTGGTCTGACGTAGCTTTGCTATCAATAGACGCCGCCTCACCGACGTCTAATGCCACTCTTGTGTCGTCAGATATCACTTCGCTGTCGTCTGGCGACGCTTTGTTGTCACCCGATTCCGCCTTGTTGTTGCTTCCAGCCGGCGGCGGCGAAGAGGGTGCCTCCTCCGCGGCTGTTTTTGCCGGCCGCTCCGCCGCTTCCTCCGCCGAGTCGGCCCTCGTCGCCAGCTCCTGCGCCTGGTCGTCTGTCTCGGCCGCCGGCTCGTGTTTCGGCTCCTCGGCCGGCTCGTGTTTCGGCTCCTCGGCCGGCTCGGGCTGGGAGAGGCGCGCCGACAGCCGTCGGGAGTGCCGCCTGCCCTCGACGCTCTCGGGCCGCTCGAGCCGCTGTCGTTTGGCAGGTGGCGCGCTCGGCTGCGATTCGGCGGCCGGCCTCTTCACAGGCGCCTGGCTCGCCGGCCGCCGGCCGCGCTTCTTTTTCCACGCCGTATTCCCGGTGCCCGGCGGCAGGCCGTCCTTCCTAGGCCGGCCTGGACCGCGCTTTACTGGCGGCGCCGCCGCCACCAGCGGCGGCGGCGGCGGGGGCGTCTTGGCCTCCTCCTTCTCACTGACCTCCTCCTTCTCGCTGGCTTCCTCCTTCTGACTCTTCTCCGCCGAGGTGGAGGCCGACCCGCCGCTGGCCTCGGCGGCTGGCGCGTTGGTCTGGTCCGGGGCGACCACCACTCGTCGCTCGTACCCGGGCCGCACCGGCTGCTGGCCGCCGCCGCCGCCGCGCGTCGCGCCCACCATGGCCAGCGCCTTCTCCAGCGGCGGGTAGCGGCTGCGGTTCATCGGCGTTCCCACCACCAGTCGGATGACCGGGCCAGAGTCGGCCCGCTGCCGCCGCGGCCGGCCAATGGGCGCCACGAACGGAATCAGCTTACCGTTCAGCGAGTCGCCCGACTTGACGTACGTGTAGTTGCCTGGCCGCAGCCGCTGAGACTTGTGGAACCAGGCCACCGTGCGGCTGGGAGACTCGGTCGTCGGCGGCGGCTCCTCCCGAGCGGAAGCGTCCGGGTTTGATTTCCCCTCCTGCGCGGGGAGCACGTTGATGTCGGGCGGGGTGGTCGGGCGGGGCGGCGCCGCCGCCACCACTGACGCCGGTGACGTCGTGCCGTCACGCGGCGTGGACGACGGCAGTTTGATCTTGAAGTTGGTGGCCGGCGTGAGGGCGGACAGCTGCGTCGCCACTGCCGAGGTGGCCCGTGAAGCTGTACCGGCCGGCGACGCTGTCGCACTGGAGGCAGAGACTGCCGCCGACGTGGCCGGATTGGTCGGCGCCGGAGCGATGGCCGGCTGAAGTTTGGGCGGCGCCGCGGCCCGCCCGCTGCGGTCAGCGCCTTTCTTGGCGCCACCGGCGGCGGCGGCGGCAGCCGGGGCGGCCGAGCCGGGCGTACGGACCTCCAGCGACAACACGCCGTTGGCCACCGCCTGCTGGATGGCCGACGAGTGGCTGGTGAGCGTCCTCATGATGCGCTGGTGCGTCTTCTGGGCGCCGGGCGGCAGGTTGGACGGCGCCGGCGGCCTCTCAGAAGACACTGGGCGGGCCGCCGGCTGGGGGTCCGGCCGCGAGCAGGCAGAGTAGGTGCGGGTGGGACGCGCCGCCGCCGCCGCCGCCACCGCCGCCGCCGCCGGCCAGCTGCCGGGCGGCAGGCCGGCCGGCCAGGCGCCGGAGGACGCTGGTGACGCCGTACCAGCACCAGCCGACTGCGGCTGGCTCTGCCAGCGGGCCAGGGCCGACTGCGTCGACGGTGGCAAACCGCGTGTCTGGAAAGGCACGGAAGGCCGTCAGCTGGACAGAGGGGGCACTATTCACTGGAGAAAACGGCACAGCGAACGCCAGACAGCCGACGACCACAATGTGAACACAGAACAGATCCGTCTAACAAGGCCGAAGGATATAATACAGTGAGTTTTTATCCCCAATGTCCACCAATGTCAACCCGTGATCTTCACTGTTTTAGCGTATCAAAACGCCCATAGGGCAACACCTATGGATGAACCCCATTTCGTGACCTTATGCAACATCCCATCAAACGAACATGACGCTGTGCCTGTAACCGCAGTAAAATATGGCTGATAAAATCAGTGGCGGCTCGTCATATGGGGCAACTGAGGCCGGGCCTCGCCCATTATTTAGGAAGAATGTGCTTTGCAATATTCATTGGTTGCCATAGAAAAAAGATGTGTGTGATTCCCATTCTGCACATCGCAGTGCATTTTATTATGGCATATCACCGAAATTATCCGGCTCTTCTATCCACCCGCCAGCCGACCACCTGCAGTACGTTAACCATACTACAGCAAACCACTACGAGCCGACTGAGGCCCGGCCGGCCTGTCGCCTCACCGCCTCCGCCCAGCTACTGAGACACCAGCGGGCAAACGCCGCTCAGCCGACGGTGCCGTGCCGTGTCGACCAATGGTAGCCATCTGAGGCACGGATGTTTTGGGCCTCACAGCGATTATACGGCTCCTAGGAGTCGTAGCGACGGAAATCAAAGTTCATGAACAAGAGAACATGTTGATCTATCGATCTGGCCACATTTTTGTTTCAAACTATCATCTATTATCCATATTATATTGTATTATTGTACCGCAGTTTGCTAGCGTCGGCGGCGGGCAGACCGTTGGCGGCAGAGCAAAGCGGCAACGGTTTAATCCCCTGCAACCGTATGACGATGTTTCCATCGAACTGCGATGTTCTTTAGATAAGTCAATATTAATCACCATAAGGATACATGACATTCTTCAACATTGCCTGAGATATAACTTAATTTTGGCGTTATATTCGTTACCGGTATGTGATGCTCCAGCAAATGTCGCAGCTCTCTCGCGCGGCTGCATGGTCCCAGGCCGGCTGAGACCGCCGCCAGTCCGGCCTCTAGAGGCTGGCGTAAATGCGCATGCGTAATACGATCTGCTCGAATGGCTCAGATTCGAATGCTGCCGCGAGGTGTCAGCCCAGGCACTAGATGGCGCCAGGTGACTTTTTGTTTAAAGCTGCCGGTTTTCTTTGCATAGAGAACTGTGACTGTAATCTGTATATAGCAGAGCTATGATTGAAAGCAGTCTTTCATATAATTTCCGAACTAAAGAGTTAAGATTTTGGCACCGCCGGATTCAATGGAGACCAAAGGGGCACTCCCAAACGCCTGAAATCGGCCGTAAATTGGCTTACGTTCCGACATGATTTGAGAGCAAACCTAAGTAACTTGAACGGCTTATTTCATATTTGTTTCAGAATCTTAGGAACGTCATGAAAAGTGTGAGGGTGAAACTTCGATCTCGTCTTGAGTGAACTCCAACCCCCTATACAAAATGTATTTGCATAGGTATTTGAGCTCCTCTCGTCTTGATCTACCTTTTACTGACCCACATTTTCTTTAGACAAAAATATATTAAGATTTTTTTTTACATATTTGTTTTCAATAATTCTGATCAAATAGTGGGGGCATGGCCCCCGCCCCCGTTCATACGCCTGTAATTTGTTTTAAGTTTGTTAACTAAACTCGCAAGTCGCAGCTGCTCCTCCGTTGCAACTTCTGGACTTGGCCCTCAGGTACTTTGAGGGCCACGAGCCGCCACTGGATAAAATACTAGCAGGCGCGAATCCCCGCGCCCTTAACGCAGCCCCGGCGAGGTAGTGGCTTGGGCATCCTAAGCCTCCTGGAGGGACCCGCCTTCAAGAGGTGGGAGGTGCTGGGCGCGCCGTCTGGTGCGCCCGCCGTGGCTCCGGCTGCGGTCACCAAACGGGTCCCATCGTGCCCTCTTCGAGAGGGCTCCTGGTCGCGGCTCCCCGCTGCGTCCTGCGTCGTCGTTCCGGACTACCGATATCGTCCTACCAACTCGACACCACGCCCTGGGGCTGCGTTATGCCCACCGGCGGGTCCGGGAGCCGTGCTCGCAGCGCGGCCCCGGCCCGCTGAATGAGTAGCCGGCCGGCCGCGCCCCCCTCCGTGAGCACCGACGGAGGGGGCGACTGCCGGGGCCCCCGGCAGGGTCAGGGCCGCCGCCGAGCTCGTAACCGCCGCTATCGTCGCAACCGTGTCTCAAGAAGTCTCCTCCATCTAGTGTGGTGGAACGCCGAAGGGCTGCGCCCCAAGTGCGCAGAGCTCCAACGCTGGCTTCACACGGCAAACGTGGACGTGGTGGCGGTTCAAGAGGCACAGCTCTGCTCGCGGCCGTCCCCTCGTTTAGCCGGGTTTCAGCCTCCGGTGGTCGCCAGGAGGGCGCGCGGCAGAATTGCCGGTGCAGTAACGGTGAAAGGAGGAGACGTCGCCATCTACATCCGCGCGGGCCTGCACTTCACCGTCATGGAGGACCACCCCCTCGCCCCGGCTGATGACACCACCGAGATCTGCGGGGTGCGGATCAGAGAGGGCCACCACCTGGGAAGGGAGAACCACCTGAACCTCTGGAATCTCTACCGCCCACCCATCCGGCGTGTTGGAGACGACAGAACAGACCACTTTAACCCGGACCTCCTACCTACCGATGACGTTACCATCATCGCAGGCGATTGGAACGCGCACCACCCCCTGTGGGACACTGGCTGCGACGCGGCGGATGCGGTCGGGCGGCGCGTCGAGGCCTGGTTGAGCCGGGCTGGTTGGGCCCCGCTAAACAGCGGAGAACCGACCCACGTCAGCTACCGTAGCGGCAGCCAGACCGCCCCAGACGTCGCCGTCTGCAGTGCTGACCTCGCCCGCAGGACGGTGTGGCGCCTGGGGCCCGACCTCGGTAGCGACCACCTGCCCATGCTGGTGGACATCCGGATGACCCTCGCGGCTCCCCACCGAGTCCGCAAGACCAGGTGGAGCTTCCTGAAGGCAGACTGGACTGCCTTCAGGGCGGAGTGCGAGACTGCCCTCGCCGAGATGCCACCCCCAGGCCACAGCACAAGACCTGTCGGCCCAGTTCACGCGGGTGGTGAACCAGGTCAGCACCCGTCACATCCCCCGCGGCGCCAGAGCGGACCCTAAACCCTGGGCGCTCCACCCGGACCTGGTGGAGGCGGTCGCCGAGCGGTGTGCTGCGCGCGGTGCGCTCCGCCGCGACGCCCGGGAGACGCGGGTCCGCTGGATCGCCGCCAAACGGCATGCTGCGGAGGTGGAGAGGCGAGTGTCCCAGGAACACTTCCGAGTTTGTCACCACTACCCTCAACAAGCCAGCCAGCTTGGGCAGGGTTTCCAAGATCCTCAAGCGCTGGGAGCAAGCCGAAGAAGACGACCACCGGGAGGGCCAGGCCATGAGGGCGGAGAATGGCAGGCTTCTGGTCAGGGACCTGGAGAAAGCGGAGGTCTTAGTCAAAATGTACGCGCGCGTGTCCAAACAAGTTCGGGACCACAAGCTGGACCGCGCGGCGAAGACAAAGATGAGGGCACCAGAGTTCCGATGCTGCCAGGACTGCCGCGGAGCCCGCTCGGAGGCCTGCTCGGCCTTCTCGGAGACCGAGCTGACTCGTCAACTCCAGGTGGCCAAAATGAAGAAGGCTCCCGGCCCGGACGGAATCTGCAACGAGATGATAAGACACCTTGGCCCGGTGGCCCGCAGATTCCTGCTGCGGCTCATCAACACTTCCTGGCTACAAGGGGAGGTGCCGCAAGAGTGGCGGAGGGCCAACGTCGTCCCCATTCACAAGACCGGCAAGGATAAGTAGTTCCCGGCCAGCTACCACCCCATCGCTCTCACGAGCCATGTTTCAAAGCTGGCGGAGCGCCTAGTCCTGGGACGGCTGACCTACGTAGCGGAGCGCCTCCACCTGATCCCCGCGGAACAAGTCGGGTTCCGCCAGGGTCGATCGGTGGAGGACAATATCGGTCGCCTGGTCCAGCAGGTCCAAGATGAGGTCCAAGATGGGTGGCAACGGCCCAAGAACCGATCGAAGAAATTCCCGGACGGCGCATCGACTCAAAGGTACGTGCTGGTCGCCTTTGATTTTGCGCGTGCTTATGACACGGTGAATCATCGCCTACTTCGTATCCGTCTGCTTCCCCCACTGCCTCGTCCGCTGGACATGGCAGTTCCTGCGGGACAGGAGAGCGCGCGTGGAACTCAACGGTGTGTTCAGCAGCAAGCGGGTGTTTAGGGCGGGCCTGCCGCAAGGCGGGGTCCTCTCACCGTCCCTGTTCTTGTTATGGGCGGCCCCGCTCGTCGAGATACTCCACGGGATCCCTGGCACGACGACCTGTATGTACGCGGACGACACAGCAGCGCTCTGCTCCGGCAATTCCATCGACATCGCCAAGGACAGAGCCCAGAAGGCGGCTGACGCGCTGGTCTGTTGGGCTGAATCCTCCAAGATGAAGGTCGCTGGTGGCAAGACCCAGGTCCTCGTCCTGTCACAGTGGGCCCGAGACGCGGAAAACTGCGTGATCCGGGTCGCGGGGTCTCCGGTTCCGGCTGGTGACAGCCTCAATCTGCTGGGTGTCAGCCTGGACCGCCTGCTGCACTTGGGGGGGGGGGGGGGGCACTGCCACCGGGTCAGGCGGCGGGTGCGCCCCAGAGTGGCACAGCTGCGCCGGCTGACCGGTCGCAGTTGGGGCCTGAACGAACGGCAACTTCGCACCGTGGCCAGTGGCTACGTGCGCGGTGCGCTGGAGCACGCCGCGGCCGCATGGCTGCCAGCAACGCCGCCATCGCACGTCGAGCTGCTGGAACGAGAAATGCGCTCGGCCGCGAGGGTGGTGACCGGGTGCCCTATATCTACGCCGGCCCACGCCGTGATGGCGGAGGCCGGCCTGGTGCCGGTCGCGGTGCGCCGCCCTACGCTGGCGGCCCGATTCTTGGCCAAGGCCATCGCCCTCCCGCCAGGAGATCCTCTTCAGGCGGTCGCAGAGGCGTCGGCCCCGAGCCGCCTGACGACGGTGACGGGCTGGAGGACCGTGGGTCTGAAAATGTGGGCCGCGGCGGGCATCATGGCGCCGGACATTGAACAGCTCCTACCAGAAAGAGCGCCGCCCTGGACGGAGACCTCCCGGTCACCTTCGAACTGAGTGTTGGGGTACCGCTCCCGAGCGGTGCCTCGGACCGACTACGCAGAGATACGGCGTCTGCACACCTGGCCTCCCTGACTCAGTGTGCCACGTGGGTCTGGACGGACGGGCCTGCGGAGGGCGGGACGACCAACGGCGGAGCTGGGGTGGCTATTGAGCTGCCGGACGGGGAGCGGCACGAGCTGCGGATCCCGGCCGGCGCGCTATGCTCCAGCTGCCGAGCGGAAATGGTCGCGCTTCAAGCGGCCCTCCCTTCCTGACAGACAATGCGACCCACACCGAGGACCCGATCACCGTGTGCACTGCCTCTCAGGCTGCTCTGGCCTCGCTCAGAGGGGGCCCACCTGCCCAGTCGTCCTCACTCGGCGCCGCCATCTGGCGGGCGCTCGCCGAGCTGACGAGCAACGGCAGACCGGTGCATCTACAGTGGGTCCCCTCTCACTGCGGAGTGGAGGGAAACGAACATGCAGACGCACTGGCCAGGGACGCCGCGGCGCTTCCCCAGGGGGACGTCCCGCTGGACGTGAGGACGATCCACCGGGCGGCGGCGCGAGCGGCGAGGGCGCGCTGGATCAGCGGCTGGCCTCAGAGCTGGTATCGGACGCTGATGGGCGCCCGTCTGCCGCCGCCGGTGTCCCTAGGGGAGCGATCGGTGGCGGTAGATATCCACCAGCTGCGGGCAGGCCACAGGTCCGGCTCGACAGCGTACCTGCACCGGATTGATCGGAGCCCCTCCCGACAGTGCCCCCAGTGCAGCAGCCTTGACTGCAGGGGGGCGGCCTGCCCAATCTGCCGGGAGGAGACCGATACTCCAGCACATGTGTTGATGAGGTGCCTGGCCTTGATGGCGCTCCGATTCCGGCGCCTCGGTACCATCAACCCGACACATCAACTCGTCCGGAGCGACGACGAGGTGGCGTCCTTGGGGGCCGCTGCCAGGGCCCTCCAGAGTCGTGCGGCTACCTCGGCGGCTGCGCCGCTGGTTGGATGGAACTAATAATAATAACAACAACAGGTAGTGGCGGCGGCAGCTGACCTTCTGCGAGGCCAGCTTCTCCACGGCGTTGGCGTCCTCGTAGCCGAGGTCCTTCCACGGGTCCAGCTCGATGTCGACCGGCTCCCGCATCAGGTGGTTGTTGACGTCCAGCTCTGCGGCGGCACGACGCAGACTCGGTCAGTCACAGACACAGACAGTCACAGTCACAGACAGTCACAGTCACAGACACAGTCACAGTCACAGTCACAGTCACAGTCACAGTCACAGTCACAGTCACAGTCACATACACAGTTACAGACACAGTCACATACAGTCACAGACACAGTCACAGACACAGTCACAGACACAGTCACAGACACAGTCACAGACACAGTCACAGACACAGTCACAGACACAGTCACATACACAGTCACAGACACAGTCACAGTCACAGTCACAGACACAGTCACAGACACAGTCACAGACACAGTCACAGACAGTCACAGACACAGTCACAGACACAGTCACAGACACAGTCACAGACACAGTCACAGACACAGTCACAGTCACAGACAGTCACAGACACAGTCACAGACACAGTCACAGACACAGTCACAGACACAGTCACAGACACAGTCACAGTCACAGACAGTCACATACACAGTCACAGACACAGTCACAGACACAGTCACAGACACAGTCACAGACACAGTCACAGACACAGTCACAGACACAGTCACAGACACAGTCACAGACACAGTCACAGACACAGTCACAGACACAGTCACAGTCACAGACACAGTCACATACACAGTTACAGACACAGTCACAGACACAGTCACAGACACAGTCACAGACACAGTCACAGACACAGTCACAGACACAGTCACAGACACAGTCACAGACACAGTCACAGACACAGTCACAGACACAGTCACAGACACAGTCACAGACACAGTCACAGACACAGTCACAGACACAGTCACAGACACAGTCACAGACACAGTCACAGACACAGTCACAGACACAGTCACAGACACAGTCACAGACACAGTCACAGACACAGTCACAGACACAGTCACAGACACAGTCACAGTCACAGACACAGTCACAGACACAGTCACAGACACACACAGTCACAGTCACAGACACAGTCACAGTCACAGTCACAGTCACAGTCACAGACACAGTCACAGACACAGACACAGTCACAGACACAGTCACAGACACAGTCACAGACACAGTCACAGACACAGACACAGTCACAGACACAGTCACAGTCACACACAGTCACACACAGTCGCAGACACAGTCGCAGATACAGTCGCAGACACAGTCGCAGACACAGTCACAGTCACAGTCACAGTCACAGTCACAGACACAAGTCACATACACAGTCACAGACACAGTCACAGTCACAGACACAGTCACAGACACAGTCACAGTCACAGACACAGTCACAGACACAGACACAGTCACAGTCACAGTCACAGTTACATACACAGTCACAGACACAGTCACATACACAGTCACAGTCACAGTCACAGACACAGTCACAGTCACAGACACAGACACAGTCACAGACACAGTCACAGACACAGTCACAGACATAGTCACAGTCACAGTCACAGTCACAGACACAGTCACAGACACAGTCACAGACACAGTCACAGTCACATACACATTCACAGTCACAGTCACAGTCACAGTCACAGTCACAGTCACAGACACAGTCACAGACACAGTCACAGACACAGTCACAGACACAGTCACAGACACAGTCACAGTCACAGACACAGTCACAGACACAGACACAGTCACAGTCACAGTCACAGACACAGTCACAGACACAGTCACAGACACAGTCACAGACACAGACAGTCACAGACACAGTCACAGTCACAGACACAGTCACAGACACAGTCACAGACACAGTCACAGACAGTCACAGACACAGTCACAGTCACAGACACAGTCACAGTCACAGACACAGTCACAGTCACAGACACAGTCACAGTCACAGACACAGTCACAGTCACAGACAGTCACAGACACAGTCACAGTCACAGTCACATACACAGTCACAGACACAGATACAGTCACAGACACAGTCACGGACACAGTCACAGACACAGTCACAGACACAGTCACAGTCACAGACACAGTCACAGACACAGTCAGTCGCAGACACAGTCGCAGACACAGTCACAGACACAGTCACCCACAGTCACAGACACAGTCACAGACACAGTCACAGACACAGTCACAGTCACATACACAGTCACAGACACAGTCACAGACACAAACACAGTCACAGACACAGACACAGACACAGTCACAGTCACAGACACAGTCACATACACAGTCACATACACAGTCGCAGACACAGTCACAGACACAGTCACAGTCACAGACACAGTCACAGACACAGTCACAGACACAGTCACAGACACAGTCACAGACACAGTCACAGACACAGTCACAGACACAGTCACAGACACAGTCACAGACACAGTCACAGACACAGTCACAGACACAGTCACAGTCACAGACACAGTCACAGACACAGTCACAGACACAGACACAGACACAGTCACAGACACAGTCACAGACACAGTCACAGACACAGTCACAGACACAGTCACAGACACAGTCACAGACACAGTCACAGACACAGTCACAGACACAGTCACAGACACAGTCACAGACACAGTCACAGACACAGTCACAGACACAGTCACAGACACAGTCACAGACACAGTCACAGACACAGTCACAGACACAGTCACAGACACAGTCACACACAGTCACAGACACAGTCACAGACACAGTCACAGACACAGTCACAGACACAGTCACAGACACAGTCACAGACACAGTCACAGACACAGTCACAGACACAGTCACAGACACAGTCACAGACACAGTCACAGACACAGTCACAGACACAGTCACAGACACAGTCACAGACACAGTCACAGTCAGTCACAGACACAGTCAGTCACAGACACAGTCAGTCACAGACACAGTCAGTCACAGACACAGTCAGTCACAGACACAGTCAGTCACAGACACAGTCAGTCACAGACACAGTCAGTCACAGACACAGTCAGTCACAGACACAGTCAGTCACAGACACAGTCAGTCACAGACACAGTCAGTCACAGACACAGTCAGTCACAGACACAGTCAGTCACAGACACAGTCAGTCACAGACACAGTCAGTCACAGACACAGTCAGTCACAGACACAGTCAGTCACAGACACAGTCAGTCACAGACACAGTCAGTCACAGACACAGTCACAGACACAGTCACAGACACAGTCACAGACACAGTCACAGACACAGTCACAGACACAGTCACAGTCACAGTCACAGTCACAGTCACAGTCACAGACACAGTCACAGACACAGTCACAGACACAGTCACAGACACAGTCACAGACACAGACACAGTCACATACACAGTCACATACACAGTCACATACACAGTCACAGACACAGTCACAGACACAGTCACAGACACAGTCACAGACACAGTCACAGACACAGTCACATACACAGTCACAGTCACAGACACAGTCACAGACACAGTCACAGACACAATCACAGACACAGTCACAGACACAGTCACAGACACAGTCACAGACACAGTCACAGACACAGTCACAGACACAGTCACAGACACAGTCACAGACACAGTCACAGACACAGTCACAGACACAGTCACAGACACAGTCACAGACACAGTCACAGACACAGTCACAGTCACAGACACAGTCACAGTCACAGACACAGTCACAGACACAGTCACAGACACAGTCACAGACACAGTCACAGACACAGTCACAGACACAGTCACAGACACAGTCACAGACACAGTCACAGACACAGTCACAGACACAGTCACAGACACAGTCACAGACACAGTCACAGACACAGTCACAGACACAGTCACAGACACAGTCACAGACACAGTCACAGACACAGTCACAGACACAGTCACAGACACAGTCACAGACACAGTCACAGACACAGTCACAGACACAGTCACAGACACAGTCACAGACACAGTCACAGACACAGTCACAGACACAGTCACAGACACAGTCACAGACACAGTCACAGACACAGTCACAGACACAGTCACAGACACAGTCACAGACACAGTCACAGACACAGTCACAGACACAGTCACAGACACAGTCACAGACACAGTCACAGACACAGTCCCAGACACAGTCCCAGACACAGTCCCAGACACAGTCACAGACACAGTCACAGACACAGACACAGTCCCAGACACAGTCCCAGACACAGTCCCAGACACAGTCACAGTCACAGACACAGTCACAGACACAGTCACAGACACAGTCACAGTCACAGACACAGTCACAGACACAGTCACAGACACAGTCACATACACAGTCACATACACAGTCACATACACAGTCACATACACAGTCACAGACACAGTCACAGACAGTCACAGACACAGTCACAGTCACAGACACAGTCACAGACACAGTCACAGACACAGTCACAGACACAGTCACAGACACAGTCACAGACACAGTCACAGACACAGTCACAGACACAGTCACAGACACAGTCACAGTCACAGACACAGTCACAGTCACAGACACAGTCACAGACACAGTCACAGACACAGTCACAGTCACAGACACAGTCACAGATACAGTCACAGACACAGTCACAGACACAGTCACAGACACAGTCACAGACACAGTCACAGACACAGTCACAGACACAGTCACAGACACAGACAGTCACAGACACAGACAGTCACAGACACAGTCACAGTCACAGTCACAGTCACAGTCACAGAGACAGAGACAGAGACAGTCACAGTCACAGACACAGTCACAGACACAGTCACAGACACAGTCACAGACACAGTCACAGACACAGTCACAGACACAGTCACAGCCACAGTCACAGTCACAGTAACATACACAGTCACAGACACAATCACAGACACAGTCACAGACACAGTCACAGACACAGTCACAGACACAGTCACAGACACAGACACAGTCACAGACACAGTCACAGACACAGTCACAGACACAGTCACAGACACAGTCACATACACAGTCACATACACAGTCACAGACACAGTCACAGACACAGTCACAGACACAGTCACAGCCACAGTCACAGACACAGTCACAGACACAGTCACAGACACAGTCACAGACACAGACACAGACACAGTCACAGTCACAGTCACAGTCACAGTCACAGTCACAGACACAGTCACAGTCACAGACACAGTCACAGACACAGTCACAGACACAGTCACAGTCACAGACACAGTCACAGACACAGTCACAGACACAGACACAGTCACAGACACAGACACAGTCACAGACACAGTCACAGACACAGTCACAGACACAGTCACAGACACAGTCACAGACACAGTCACAGACACAGTCACAGACACAGTCACAGACACAGTCACAGTCACAGTCACAGACACAGTCACAGACACAGTCACAGACACAGTCACAGACACAGTCACAGACACAGACACAGTCACAGACACAGACACAGTCACAGACACAGTCACAGACACAGTCACAGACACAGTCACAGACACAGTCACAGACACAGTCACAGACACAGTCACAGACACAGTCACAGACACAGTCACAGTCACATTCACATACACAGTCACATTCACAGACACAGTCACAGACACAGTCACAGTCACATACACATACACAGTCACAGTCACAGACACAGTCACAGTCACAGACACAGTCACAGACACAGTCACAGACACAGTCACAGTCACAGACACAGTCACAGACACAGACAAAGTCACAGACACAGTCACAGTCACAGTCACAGACACAGACACAGCCACAGACACAGTCACAGACACAGTCACAGTCACAGACACAGTCACAGACACAGACAGTCACAGACACAGACACAGTCACAGACACAGGCACAGTCACAGTCACAGTCACAGTCACAGACACAGTCACAGACACAGTCACAGACACAGTCACAGCATACGGCGATATGAGACGGCGGCTCGGGTGGGCGTTTTACAGGTGCCTGGTCAAACGACGATTTATAAACCAAACGACAGTGCCAGACGACAACCAAACGACAAATAAATGTTCATGGGAAGCATGAACTCGAGACAAAAAAAAACATGTGTCATGTGAACTACTATTAAATCTTACTCTAAAAACTTGTCAGCTTATTCATTTAAAATATTTTGGTTTCCCATCACAAATGCCAGGGGATGGGCCTGGATTGGTGTGCTGTGTGCGAGTGTTGCTCACCGTCGCCGGGCTCCTGTTTGACCTCGGTCAGCTCCACCTCGACCGCCGAGAGCAGCTGACACACTCCGTTGGCGTCATCGCTCTCCTGCGACACGGAGCGGACCAACGATCGGTCCGACTCCGGACCGCCGGGACCGCCGGGACCGCCGGGACCGCCGGGACCGCCGGGGATGCCGGGACCGCCGGGGATGCCGGGACCGCCGGGGCCACCAGGACCGCCGGGGATGCCGGGACCACCGGGACCGCCGGGACCGCCGGGGACGCCGGGACCGCGCGGCCAGCCGACCGGCGGCTCCCAGACAGACGCCGGCGGCGGTACCACCGAGCCGGGACCACCGCCCGGTGGCGGGGCCGGCAGGGCCGGCGGGGCCAGCGGGCCCGGCGGGGCTAGCTGGGCCGGCGTGGCCAGCGGAACCGGCGGGGCCGGTGGGGCCGGCGGGGCCAGCGGGGCCAGCGGGGCCAGCGGGGCCAGCGGGGCCAGCGGAGCCGGTGGGGCCAGCGGGGCCACTCCTGACGGTCCCGAGCCGGGCTGGGTCGCGCGTCGTCCTCCGCCGCCGCCGCCGCCGGAGGCCGGGGGCACGGGCGTGATACAGACGATGGCACGCTCCTCGCCGAAGCCGCGCAGCCGCGCCGTGCGCCAGTAGTGGTCGCTGAGCTGGCGACAGACGCTCTGCAGCTCGGCCTCGAGCGCGTCGGCCAGGTTAATGAGGCCGGCGCACTTGACGCACAGACAGCAGGTCTCGGAGCGGAACACTACGATGTCCTTCACGATGGCCTCCAGTTTGTGGCGCAGCAGCGTGCTGGTGGCCGGCGTCCTGTCCAGCACACGGGTCAGGTCAGACAGACAGACAGCCGAGGCACTCAATCTCCCTGGTGCAAAACTGTTGCATATGTATGACATTTCCTATGTTCCCTATATGGGCTATGGCAATTTCGATTTTGCTACTTAATAAATAGTTGGTGATTATGACTTACGATTGTGGGCACCTCAACTGCTAAGGCTACGTGACGTATGTAGCAATTACAGAAGAAAACATTGACGCAAGTTTGATTAGTAACCAATGAATATGAATGAATTATAATAAAGAAGGCGACATCTGAACGCAAATATGTAACACACAGCCTCATCAATAGGCAACTATATCAGATACTACACTACATGCGCTTTTTGCTTCACACTATAACTGTGATGTCATTGGGTCTGTACACCACCTTTTCCTACTAAGGTGCGCAATGAACACAAGTTGAAATATTACTCAGCAGACCAACAAAAAACGACAACAAAGACCAAATAAATAATCAGTGGTCACCTTGCTTTGCAAACAATGCTAAAACAAAACAATGGAGGTAGTCCCCTCAATGCTTGTAAGAGATGCGGTAGTGCACAACACGTCATACGTGAATTATATCCCCCTTCAGGGTGGAGTGATGGGAAAGTTTGACACTGCACTTCAAGGGCATACACTTCATTATGAGCCACAGTTTCCCCGTGAGGGACGTGGTTATCAACACGGCGACAGCTGTAATGGAATGATAATGTATGCATTTGCGTGGATGTTAAGCCTTGTTGTGTGATTCATCCGCCTGATCTGGTCAGCTTCATGCCGCGACATTGAGCAATACAACATTCCAAACATTTCAATTCGCGTCCTTCGCTGAGAATTGAGCTAACAACAAACAAAAGACCTTGCACCAACACTTTCACCAGCCGTCGGGGATGCCGTCTATGTTGAATTTGAACTTCATGGATGTCATCAATTTCAACACACCCTGCCTCGATTATGCACTGTAATAAGACCAGGCCTGGTGGTGAGTATCGCGTCTGCCGTACAGACCGGCTCTCTCCGCCTCCGCACCGTGTCGCCCCCCTTACCTGCTGAAGAGAGCTGTCTTCGCCTCCGCACCTAGCCGCCCCTTACCTGCTGAAGAGAACTGTATCCGCCTCCGCACCGAGTCGCCCCCCCCCCCCCCCCTTACCTGCTGAAGAGAACTGTCTCCGCCTCCGCACCGAGCCCCCCCCCCCCTTACTGAAGAGAACTGTCAAGGCCTCCGCACCGAGTCGCCCCCCCCCCCCCCTTACTGAAGAGAACCGTATCCGCCTCCGCACCGAGTCGCCCCCCCCCCCCTACTGAAGAGAACTGTCTCCGCCTCCGCACCGAGCCCCCCCCCCCCCCTTACTGAAGAGAACTGTCTCCGCCTCCGCACCGAGTCGCCACCCCCCCCCCCCCTTACTGAAGAGAACTGTCTCCGCCTCCGCACCGAGCCGCCCCCGTTACCTGCTGAAGAGAACTGTCTCCGTCTCCGCACCGAGTCACCCCCCCCCCCCCCTTACCTGCTGAAGAGAACTGTCCCCGCCTCCGCACCGAGCCGCCCCTTACCTGCTGAAGAGAACGGTCTCCGCCTCCGCACCGAGTCGCCCCCCGTTACCTGCTGAAGAGAACTGTCTCCGCCTCCGCACCGAGCCGCCCCTTACCTGCTGAAGAGAACGGTCTCCGCCTCCGCACCGAGCCGCCCCTTACCTGCTGAAGAGAACTGTCTCCGCCTCCGCACCGAGTCGCCCCCCCCCCCCCCCCCCCCCCCTACCTGCTGAAGAGAACTGTCCCCGCCTCCGCACCGAGCCGCCCCTTACCTGCTGAAGAGAACTGCCTCCGCCTCCGCACCGGGCCGCCCCTTACCTGCTGAAGAGAACATTGGGCCGATGGTAGAAGGTGGGGATCTGGTTGAGTGGACCCAGGTCCTTGTTGCACACCAGACATAACGCCAGGTTCTTCGGCACCTCCATGGTAGCATCCGTCAGCTGGGAGACACGGAGAGGCACGTCCGTCAATCACTGCACTGCACGGCCGTCGGCACCGTCCGTCTCCAGCAGGCGCTCCACAGCCGCGCAACACACACGCACACAAACACTGCCGTCACACAGAGAGGCCGCCCCGGCGCCCCGGTCACGTGGGAGTCCCGCCTGGGACCGCCGACAGCGGCCCGGCGCGGTCGCTCCGTGTCCCGCCGCTCCCGAGCCGTCGGCGTCACACTCACGGCAGCGTCGAGCGGCACCGTACCGGCCCGATCTGTGCCTCAAGGCCACGCCGAGACCAGTCAGACTGGTGACCGCGCGCGCCGTTACCGGGGCAGCCTCCGGGCTGCGGGCTGCGGGCTGCGGGCCGGGGCCGCGGCTCGGGGGGGCCGCAGGGGACCGGGCTGCCGCGGGGTTAGGGTAGGGTAGGGCTGGCATGGGGTGCAGGGAGGGGTGAGACCGAGGTTCCGTGGAGTTCACCTTCAGGTAGGGATTTGGCGGGGTTGCCATGGGGTTTCAGGTGGGGTGGGTCACATCCCTCGGTACCATACACCATCCGGTGGGGACCAACATCAGTGGTGTTCAGAGGGATGGGACCGAGGCTTCGCTGGGTTCAGGGAGTCGGAACCAAGGTTATGTGGGGTTCAGGGAGTCGGACCAAGGTTCTGTGGGGTTCAGGGGGATGGGACTCACGTTCCGTGGGGTCCGGGTGGTGACGTGATAGAGGTCCAGTGTGCAGTGTGCTTCGGGGAGGGTTCACTTCGCTCAGCTAACGAAGCATCGTCCGGGAGAGAACCTTCTCGTCATGGCTATCCCGATATACTTGATATTGGCGACAGGTTAAACCAGGCACAGAGAGCCTCGCCGTCATCTCTGCTCTCCTGCTGCAGTGGGATAAAACGCTTCCCTAGTGTAATCGTTCACGGAGCCACAGCTAAGAAAAATACCAGTTATGCCGGAAAATAATATTGGCGGCCGATGGCAGACTTAACCCGCGCCGTGCCGGTGCTCGGCGCCACCTTCGCCGTGCCGGGGGGGGGGGGGGGGGGGGAGGGGGGAGGTCTGAATGCCCCCTTCTCACTCGGCTCCTATCGGGAGTAGGCGGAATCCAAAAACACCATTCGATAGCTCGTCAAAAATCCTGTCGAAACTATTTCGGTCATTTTTTGGGGTCCAGGTCAATATTGAGGTCACCAGAGGTCATCAAAGGTCAGATTTGCCAAGTATAGGACTTTGCTCCAAAAAAAAAAAAAAATCTCGGAACTATGATAGCTAGGAACAAACGATTAAAGATCGAAAAGTCTTGAAAAATGCAATCGCCATTGGGGTCCTCAAATTTTGCCTCATGTCGATAGTTCAGGTTCCACAGGTCATCGAAGACCAAAAAGGCTATTTTGGGCAAAACAGTTTTTCGTTCATAACTTTTTTATATACATAATCAAGATAGGGCAATAAATTTAACGCCATCGTGTTTGTCTCATTAAGGCGCTTCGAATCGTATCCATTGCAAGTGGTTTAAGTCGAATTCAAAAATTGACCTCAGATCAAGGTAATACAAGATCATAAAGCAGTCCATGCGGGTCATAATGCACATCTTCGGAAACAGCTCGACGAGATAAACACAAACATTTGGAACATATGTGAGGCATCGGTCTCACATATGTTCCAAATGTATTCAATCAAACGTTATTGACAAAAACGTGTTGGTGACCTCAAATGACCTTGTAAGGGTCACTGAGCCCAATTAAAACTGAGTCATCAAGAACGGCCTCTAATTGCATGATCCTGCCAGAATTAGCCTGATCTGGTGCGTGTTCTCTGAATAGGAAGCATTTTAAATATTTCCCATCGACTTATAATGGGGAGGTCACGTGATCGACCTGACCTTAGGTCACCGATATAACAAATCCAGAGATAACAGAATTGTAGGTACTTATGGCCTAATGAAATCCTGTAAGTTTGAAACCGATCGGTCAAAACTGTGGCTTTGGTACGACCGCTAACTTTTGTTGGAGGCGGGGTCACGTGACCTGGACTGGTGACCTGACCTGGGATGACCAGAGGTAAATTTTTTCACACAATGTGGGTAATTGATGCCCCAACACCTGTGCTAAAAATGCAAGGGACAAAAGAATGCAGCAGGATAAAACTTGCCTTTAGAGACGGAAATTGAAGTACTGGATGCAACTTCGATTGTGGCTTTCAAACGAAAAGTGAGGCCCAGTGGGGACCAAGGCCCTATGATTTCTTTGGAGCTGGGGTGCAGAGTAGGGTGTTAAAAACACATTTTCGTCGGTGCAAGCTTGCCAATTGACACGACGTTCTTCTCTAGGCCAATAACAAGTATGCCAAATTTAATTGCGATCCTTTGCCCCCCCCCCCCCCCACTAGCGGCCGCAGGGGGGGGGGGGGGCACGGGGCCATGCCCCCCCCCCTGGGCTTCAACGGGGGGAGGGGGCAACGTATCTTTTTGCCCCCTTGCTCGAGTCTAATCGTAATGGTAAAAATTGCCTTTGCAGCAGTCATAATCCAGCTATCCACAATACAAAAACCGAAAATTTTCGCATGACAAGTTTCGTCATTGCTTATACAAATTTGGAAAATATGGAAATGAATTCCATTAAATGTCAGGCAGAGGTCTCCTTGGCGGTACCTAATTGCTGGCCCAGGGACCAATCCCTTCATAAAATGTTAACTTTCAAGCGTGCTACAATGCTACATGTTTAGCTAGTCTGCCGAGTTCCTAAAAATGCGATGCGACCGCAAAGATGCGGACATCGGCATCTACAAGTTGCTCCAGCGGTGCCCAGCTTGCTAGACCAAAGAGCTAATAGTGGGGACCAGGCCAGGACCATCTCCCAAAGCCATCTCCCCACCGGGTCCTCCAGATGCACAGGAACCATTTATGCGCGGAAAAGTCGTTCTGCCTCTTGCTGCTTACAAACCATTTGCTCTGTTACCAGTTGTTTGTTAAAGGGAGTGTGCCTACTGCCTACTCACATCGCTTATTTCGGGTTATTGACACTGGTATATAGAACATAATTTTCTGAATTGAATCATGACTTCATTTCTCCAGATTCACCCTAGTTGCTGAGATGTTCCAAAGACTCCAGGAACGTGATGGAATCACACAAATATCGGGTAGACTCAAGAAGGCTTACCACCACTAGAAGCGTTGCTAATACCGAAATATGGATCCAAATTTCCTAGCATATTGTTAGCGCCACCCAATAGCAATTCGACAAAACAGCTCGTACGCGCTGATAATTGATAGCAGCAGCCGAACAGTACCGTCTGTCTCCTACTCGCAACGCTTGATGGCCATTTTTACGCCATTTTTCGACGAAGATATCAATTTAGAGCTACGAAACTTGCACATAATAAAGTTCACAGTGGTAAGAACATGCTGTGCAAAACTTGGCTCTCTATCTTGCATGATGTGACCGTAATTTGATCGTCTTAGGTGCGCCATTTTACACATCTTTTTCCTCTGTTTATAGTAGCGGTCGTTTTGCCGATATCGAAACAAAAAATAAGAAAATATAAATGAAAAAAAGGGCTCCAATTGTGAATTTGGTTGTATCCAACAATCAAACCAATAGCTTCTTACCGTAATAAAAATACTTTTGACATTCAAAAACAGTAGACGCACTCCAGGTATAGTCAGAGTAAAGGCGGCCGCAAACAGCGCATTCGGTGGCCGATATCACTGCGAAATTCCGCCTCGGAAAATCGCGGCGACACCGCGGAATATCGTCCTTGTTCCGGCGTATTCGGCGCTGTCTACTCGCGAGATTCCGGCCCGCCGACCTACAGCATGTCGCATACAGTCTGTCCCCTACACCCACAGTCTGTCCCCTCCCTACAGTCTGTCCCAAAGTAATTTAATTATGGTCATTTTTCGACGAAGGTGTAAGTTTAGAATCACGAAACTTTTACATGATAAATTTGCGGCAAAAAACATGATGTGCAAAATTTGTACCTCTATCTTGCATAGATTCGCCACTGTTAGCCTGATACATTTGTGTTGTCTGCGGTTCCGCGGCGTTGAGTCGCGGAAAAAGCTCGTACGGACCAGCCTTTTCCGTCATTCCGCCAGCGGACACTCGGCGCGTTTAGCTTGCGTTTGTCATCGTCCTCCCCATATTTCATCGAACTTTATTATTTCACAACGACTCTGTGCCATGCATTTCTCATTCATAATGTCAATCTTAAACTTGACCGTGAACAATTTCACACTAAGGTTTATATGTTTTGATATCATGCTTTTTCCTACAGATATAACCTGATTCATGACCATGTTATCAGATACACCAAAAATTATTTTCCTCGAGTTAAATGCTACCATGCTAGTTACTATGTCTAGGTTATTAATGAAACTTGCAATATTTTTCCAAAAACAATTTACTTCTTTGCAATACCAAAACTTATGTTCTATGGTATCAATGTGTGCTGTGCACCTGCAACACACTGGTGAATCCTTGATGCCCATTATATGCAACATTTTGTTGGTAGCGACAATTTGTGTAATTATTTTATAACTTAAAATATGATAGTAAACTGACGAATTTGTGTAAATTGACAGATATAATATCTGCCCAGTTTACTTCCCCATATTTTACTTCCCATCCCTGCTCCCACGAATTTCTTATTTTTTTAGTGTGTTTTTGTAATATAATATTATACAAATATTTGGCTCCTTTTTCTTTACTTAATACGAACTCCACTTGTGGATGGATAATAGGGTATTCAGCTCGCACTTTCCATGGTATAGATTTCCATTCACGCGATAAGCTCCTAATCAATCCAATGTAATCTAAGTACGATCCACCTAGCTGATACATTTGTTTTACCTGCTGAAATGATAAAATATGTCCCAAATCGTCCATAATGTCACTAAGATAGTATAGACCTCTTTTCCGCCAGGCCTTAATAAAAGTTGTTTTGTGTTTTGTTACATCAGAGTACCACAAACCGCATCTGTTCATATTCTCAGCGTCAATCTTTATTCCACTACTTACATTGGCGAAGGCTCTTAAGACTTCGGCCCAAAAAGGGTTGAATATTTGTTTGGCCAATTTCGCAAGTGAATCGCTATTCATCTCCCATAAATATGTACCTTCAGATACAGTTTCTTGAAACAGTGAGGTCCAACTATGTTTTGATTGTATTTCCCTTCGTACCCATGTCGCTTTAAGAGCTTCGACATACGTCTCAACTTCTATCATTGCAAGACCTCCCTCGGTATATGGTTTACAGATACTCAATCGCTTTAACCGATCCACTTTTCCGCCCCATATAAAGCGAAACATAATGGTTTGCAATCTTTTCATAAAATCCTTAGGTGGTTTTGGGAGAGAGACAAGTATATGAGTAAGTTTTGGCAAAAGAAGTGCTTTAACTAAGGCTATCTTTCCCCTCACAGTTATATGTCTCCTTTTCCAACTATTCATTATTGACTGTATGAGTTTCAATTTACTTTCGAAATTTTCTTCGTGGGCGTCCTTCTCATCATTTGTAAACACAACTCCCAAAACTTTCAGCTCTTTAGTCCATTTGAAATTAAAGTTTCCATCCATCACTTCACATTCCTGCTCACTTGCACCCACCCAAAAAGAAACGAAACAATGCTAATATCAAAGGTGTTAAGATTGGTAATATGGATAATATGTTTTTGAAATATTTGGCTTAAGGCCAGAGTATTTTGCAAAAATCCCTAAGTCGTGAAAAAGCGCCCTGCACGAGTTTACACTTCCATCCAAAAAGCACAGCACATCATCGGCATAGGCAGATATTTTGTACTCCATATTACCAATCTTAACACCTTTGATATTAGCATTGTTTCGTATCATTTCCAGTGCACATTCTATAACAATCAAAAAGATGTACGGACTTAACGGATCACCCTGACGGCAGGATCGTTCCAGCATTATCTTTTCCGAAATATGACCGTTATACACTAATCGCGAGTATGACCCGATGTAGAGCATATTGAACCACTTCTGTGTTGATTCAGGAAAATTTCGTCTTTGCATCACCGTCCTCGCAAACTCCCAATCAACGGCATTAAAGGCGTCCTCAATATCCAAGCTCACAAAAAGAGCACTCCTTTTTTCTTTTTTCAACTCCTGCATCAAATCGTATGTTAGACGAGTGTTGTCACCAATAAATCGACCCTTCATAAAGCCTGTTTGATCCTTGTCAACTATTGATGGTAACAGATTCCTGATTCTATTTGCTATCGCCGCAGCAATGATTTTGTAACTTACATTTAGCAGAGTTATTGGCCTATATGATTTAATTTCTGATCGCGGTCTATTCGATTTCGGCACAAGCGTGAGAATCCCTTCGCGTAGCGTCAAGGGGAGAACTCCAGTGTCGACACATTCATTTACCATTTTAAAGAAAACCATTTTTAAATCACCCCAAAAATGGTGGTAAAATTCTACAGAAAATCCGTCTGAACCAGGACTTTTGTTTTTTTTATTGCTTTCAACGCTGCCTCAAGCTCTGCTAGGTCCAGTGGCAACTTAAGAGAAGCTTTCTCCTTGTTACTGATTTGCTTTATATGGGCACTACTCATGAACTGCTCCGTCTACTGCTCCTTCGGACGTTCTCTAAACATTGCCGTAAAATATTCTACAAGCCTATGTATAATCTTACTTTGACTCGTTATAAACCCACCTACTCCATCTTCAAGAGACGCAATAAGTTTGGCCGAGAATGCCCGTCTTTCCAGGCTAAGAAAGTATGCAGTTGACCTTTCCCCTTGTTCATGCCATTTTGCTCTAGAGCGTGTGATAATACCTTCTAGTGTAACTTTCCTGATTTGTTCAAGCCTCTCCTTTGCTATCTCTAAATTAGTGATCCTCTCCTGATTTGGTCTACATTGTACTATTTCCTCGAGTTCCTCGATCTTTTTTATAATATCATGTTCTTCTAATTTCTTACGACGGCTTCTATGAATCGCAAATGACACTGTAGCAGTTCTCATATTCAATATAATTGTTTCCCAAAAAGAAGACCAACTTATATTTACTTCAACCTCGTGAGGATCCTGCCGAACAAATTCTTCTGCATATACAGGTAAAGCATGTATCAGAAGAGTGTTCATAATGGTCTTTCTAACTGTATCAGAATAATCTTCACACTGCAAAAGCGAGTTATTCATTTTAAAGAAACCCTTTCCCCTCGTATGCTTCTGTATATCTATTTTCAAAGTCACCATGGAATGATCTGTGCGGTAGCCAGGTATAATTTTTTCCTCAGAAACATACGGAATAAGTCCTCGAGAAATAATGAAATAATCTAATCGCGCTTGCTTGATAGCGGAACCCGTATTCCTCCAAGTATATTTCCTCTCATCGCCATTCCTTTCTCTGAATATGTCTACCCAACCGTTTGCATCCATTAAGCTTAATAACACGTCTCTGGCTCTTGTGTTATTTTCCCGTACATAATTTGCGGTATCCAAAACGCCATTCAAAGCAAAGTTGAAATCTCCTCCTATGATCAATGGTGTGCTTTCATCTCCTACCTCCTCGCACATCTTCCCTAACCAGTTACATATATTTACATATATTACATATATTACATATATTACATATATTTAGTTGTATTATCATATTGAGCGCTGACCGGCCATGGTGTTTTACTATCCGAAGCTAATGTATATTAAAAACTACATTAATTTAAATACTTTTCATCATACCGATATTGCAACCAGGAATAGGGTTTACCTGAGCTCCACTCACGGCCTGGTTCCAATATTACAATTTCGTTTTCCACGACCTAAAAGTTAGCTTTTCACACCGATTTGCGGCGGCACATCGGTGGCCATCGACATCGTCTTCAGTTTATCGTAACGCTGAATTGAAGGAATATCAATTTAGCTTCTTATCCTCTACACGGCCCACCGCTTATATTTATGGGTTTTATCAGGCAAACCCGTAACATTTGTAAAGCGCGCGAAAAAAAGCGCGAAATTTGGCACGACCCACTACGACGAAATTTGGTACGACGTTGGTACGACCCCCCCCCCCCCCCCCCCCTATCGTTTCGCCCCTAATTGAGCTAGAACTTCGGAACAAAGACGAGTGTGTTGCTTGTGACGAGAGGAAGCCCCTGATCCCGATTTTAAGGTATTGGGTCATCATGTGACCTCTGAGTTCATGTCAATGACCCAAAAGTCATACAAATTTAAAATGCGTATAAATTGAATTTTATCGAGCTAGAATCTTGAATGAGCATACCATAATGCTTAATAGGTGCCAAATTCGTAATCAGCGTCACACAATGTCCCAAAAACTGCCAAATTAAAAAAGGTCATGTCAGGTCATCTGAGGTCAGTGACCTCGGTTGACCTGTGGATGCACATGACCCCAGTGGAACATATAATTATCTCAAATGGATCCCAAAATTTGAAATCAGCGTCACAAATTGTCCTAGAAACCGCCAAAAGCCCAAAACAAGTCAGCTGAAGTCATCGGAGGTCAATGACCTCAGTTGACCTCTGAAAAGGTCAATCGAGGTCACCATCTCAGTGGAAACCACCACTGTCGCCTGGAAACACCTTTGCATATGCTCCTGAACAACAAACACTCGGAAACTGTACAAGTTACAAGCATCGATCTGCGGGACGCCAGTTGCGCCTGACATGACCTTGAGAAACAGGTCATCAGTGATCGACTACGTTACGCTACGGTATGTTTTTGGGTAACACGTAGCTCACGAAATCGTTCGGTAGCGTAATTGAAGTATTTCGTAGCGTACTACCGAAAAATATTCAAATAACGTAACTACCCACACAAGCTTCAAATATCCCCTAAAGAGATGCCCGACACAAGCACCAAGAAGGCCGCGAAAAGACAGCCGAGACAAGCTCCTAAAATGCCACTAAGAAGACAACTGATATAGACTCCACATAGGCCCTACGATAATAACCGGGAAAGCTGTTCATGGGATACTTCAGAGAAGGCTTCTGCCACAACATATTCCGAGAAAGCCCCTAGGAAGGCGGTCGATAAATTTGTTGACGAGGACCCACGAAAATAGCCGGTAAGTCCCTTTCTCAAATGAAGCCCTTGCCTTCGGTTTGCCCCTCCCGACACAAATTCATGGCGCTGCCCTGCAGAGCATATGTTGCTGATGGTAATGGGTATCTCTTATTCTCATTGGTATCTTGTATAGCTGAGGTTAACCTTATTGTTAAATTCTAACGTCTTATGGATCGGTGGTTAGATTACCGTTTCCGTTTCCCTGTAATTAAGGCGCCATATATTATTGATTCAATTCGCCGTTGACTGGCGTCTCAGCCGAAAGTGACTGAGGGCAAATCCTCAGTCGAGACGTGGATACTGTTTGTCACAAACGTTTTCAACATCCAATAAATGTTTTGCAGCAAAAACGGCGTGTTATTTTTGAGCGGTGTGGTATTCTTTGAGTTTGTATGCTTATATTTTAAAGGCTTATTTTACGTTCAACTTATTAATTTGCAGTATCATAAAAGAAGTTATCGACATTTTTCTCCGTTTGAAATACTTTATCAATTAAGTCCGAATAATTTGAGTGAATTAATTATCGACGTCAGGTTTCGCGCTAAGCAGAGCTTGTTGCACAAGCCCAGACCCAACCATCAGACCTCGCAATTAACAGTACTGGCATAATTTAGAAGCGAAAGTTTTACGTACACGAACATACCTGGACATTTAGGACAAGCTCCGCCCCGCCCTCTGACGTCACCTGACCTGTGCATTTGCGACGAGTGCGAGCGATCGCTGCCACCAGCCGCAAGCCATCCTAGTCAGGGACAAATAGCGAGTACCGAAGTGACTTGAGCCCGGCCTGCCACACTGAGTGAGGTCTACCATCTAAAGCTCAGCGCTCTGCCGTCTGAGCTAGAGGGGCGAACAAGTTAATGCTGGTTAAACTCGGGAGCTTGATAGCTTTATTGGTTCTGATCTATTGCTATTGCCAATGGTCCTTAGAAAAATGTCTACGCCAGTCAATGTCGGGTTAGGTACCATACACTAGCAATAATCAATAAAAGGTGTCTGGATATAGGTTAGCTATGACATTTGCACCACATATTGCACTAATGATGATGCTTTGTGACTGTGTTACGAATGTCTTCGCAAATGTCTGTCGCGAAAAAAAAAATACATGACGGCTGGTCGATAGGAAAGTTAGAAATGTGGATGCACGAAAAATCACCGTTACAGACTGTTGATTTTCCTGGTATCTGTTGTATCGTAGTACGATATATGATAAGCTACGTTTAACAAAAAATAACGTAATCG
Organism: Chirona hameri; assembly: GCA_036785665.1. Classification (NCBI taxonomy): domain Eukaryota; kingdom Metazoa; phylum Arthropoda; class Thecostraca; order Balanomorpha; family Balanidae; genus Chirona; species Chirona hameri. The sequence continues at coordinate 111,297 of JAXIVJ010001341.1, read as the reverse complement.
GTAACGTAGCAAAATATAACGTAACGTAATTCGGTAGCGTAGCTTTGGCCTAAAAACCATACGTAGCGTAGCGTAATTCCGTAGCGTAGGCCATCACTGCAGGTCATAGGTCATGTGTGTTAGAAATTCAAAGTTTTTAGATTATGCGTCACATTTTTCAAAAGTAGGGTACTGAAAGTTGCATCGCAATCGGTTAGAAACTACGCGAGTTATTCCAGAAAAACCGAGGGGGGGTGGCATCCATCCCCCCTACCCGGGCGAGGGTTAAATACACGCATACAAAATGGGGGGGATATTTTTGCGTCATTTCAGCCCCCCCCCCCCATTCAAAAATTATCGGCGACGCCCCTGATCAATGCGACATGTAGTATTCACTGTGTGACTGAATAACGCTGCATCCCTTTAGTGCAAACAACACCGTTGTTGAAAAATAAGATGGAAGCAATTGATGCGCTACCATTTCAATATGGTAATTTGACGCAGTCGCTGGTTTTCCGAATCTGACACCACCACCTCTATGAGGTCAAAGATGTGGTCGTCTCCGGTCGTCTATTGCAGATAAGAATGGATTGATTTCGCTTGATTACAACAGCTGTGATGTGAAGTGGAAGCAGTTTAATATAAAATATCGTTCAGTACAGGGACATAACCAAGAGGGGGGCAGGGCAGGGCCATGACCCTCCCCCCCCCCCCCCCCTCCCCTCCCTCCCTCCCCCCCCCCCCCCCCCCTCCCCTCCCTCCCTCCCTCCCTCCCTCCCTCCCTCCCTCCCTCCCTCCCTCCCTCCCTCCCTCCCTCCCTCCCTCCCTCCCTCCCTCCCTCCCTCCCTCCCTCCCTCCCTCCCTCCCTCCCTCCCTCCCTCCCTCCCTCCCTCCCACAGGGCTGTTTTTGGTAAACTGTTTTGTATGACACCTTGTTGCCTGAGCAAGATATAACGATGAGTTGAATGACATTGTATTCGTCTCGTCAATACGCTACTACCCATATCCATTGCCATTGGTTTAGGTCAAACTCAAAATTTGACATCAGGTCAAGGTCATCCAATATGGTGAGTGGTGGCGCAGGTAGGTCATGTTGCACATCGTCGGAAGCGTCTTCACGAGATAAAAACAGTGGGGTCAGTCTCGCGTCCCTACTTTATTCCCTGTGACCTCTACGAAGTGAACTTTGGTGACCCCTGAGATCATATGCTTTTGTTTGTATTTAATAGCTTTTCACTGAATCCATATAGAGCACGTGTTAAGTTAAATCCATATAGAGCACGTGTTAAGTTAAATCCATATAGAGCATGTGTTAAGTTAAATCCATATAGAGCACGTGTTAAGTTAAATCCATATAGAGCATGTGTTAAGTTAAATCCATATAGAGCACATGTTAAGTTAAATCCATATAGAGCATGTGTTAAGTTAAATCCATATAGAGCATGTGTTAAGTTAAATCCATATGGAGCACATGTTAAGTTAAATCCATATAGAGCATGTGTTAAGTTAAATCCATATAGAGCATGTGTTAAGTTAAATCCATATAGAGCACGTGTTAAGTTAAATCCATATAGAGCACGTGTTAAGTTAAATCCATATAGAGCACATGTTAAGTTAAATCCATATAGAGCATGTGTTAAGTTAAATCCATATAGAGCATGTGTTAAGTTAAATCCATATGGAGCACGTGTTAAGTTAAATCCATATAGAGCACATGTTAAGTTAAATCCATATAGAGCACACGTTAAGTTAAATCCATATAGAGCACGTGTTAAGTTAAATCCATATAGAGCACATGTTAAGTTAAATCCATATACAGCACGCGTTAAGTTAAATCCATATAGAGCACATGTTAAGTTAAATCCATATAGAGCACGTGTTAAGTTAAATCCATATAGAGCATGTGTTAAGTTAAATCCATATAGAGCACGTGTTAAGTTAAATCCATATAAAGCATGTGTTAAGTTAAATCCATATAGAGCACGTGTTAAGTTAAATCCATATAGAGCATGTGTTAAGTTAAATCCATATAGAGCACATGTTAAGTTAAATCCATATAGAGCACGTGTTAAGTTAAATCCATATAGAGCACGTGTTAAGTTAAATCCATATGGAGCACATGTTAAGTTAAATCCATATAGAGCATGTGTTAAGTTAAATCCATATAGAGCATGTGTTAAGTTAAATCCATATAGAGCACGTGTTAAGCTAAATCCATATAGAGCACGAGTTAAGTTAAATCCACATAGAGCACGTGTTAAGTTAAATCCATATAGAGCACGTGTTAAGTTAAATCCATATAGAGCACATGTTAAGTTAAATCCATATAGAGCACATGTTAAGTTAAATCCATATAGAGCACATGTTAAGTTAAATCCATATAGAGCACGTGTTAATTTAAATCCATATAGAGCACGTGTTAAGTTAAATCCATATAGAGCACATGTTAAGTTAAATCCATATAGAGCACGTGTTAAGTTAAATCCATATAGAGCACGTGTTAAGTTAAATCCATATAGAGCACATGTTAAGTTAAATCCATATAGAGCACGTGTTAAGTTAAATCCATATAGAGCACGTGTTAAGTTAAATCCATATAGAGCATGCGTTAAGTTAAATCCATATAGAGCACGTGTTAAGTTAAATCCATATAGAGCATGTGTTAAGTTAAATCCATATAGAGCATGTGTTAAGTTAAATCCATATAGAGCACATGTTAAGTTAAATCCATATAGAGCACGTGTTAAGTTAAATCCATATAGAGCACATGTTAAGTTAAATCCATATAGAGCATGTGTTAAGTTAAATCCATATAGAGCATGTGTTAAGTTAAATCCATATAGAGCACATGTTAAGTTAAATCCATATAGAGCACGTGTTAAGTTAAATCCATATAGAGCACGTGTTAAGTTAAATCCATATAGAGCACGTGTTAAGTTAAATCCATATAGAGCACATGTTAAGTTAAATCCATATAGAGCACGTGTTAAGTTAAATCCATATAGAGCACGTGTTAAGTTAAATCCATATAGAGCACGCGTTAAGTTAAATCCATATAGAGCATGTGTTAAGTTAAATCCATATAGAGCATGTGTTAAGTTAAATCCATATAGAGCATGTGTTAAGTTAAATCCATATAGAGCATGTGTTAAGTTAAATCCATATAGAGCACATGTTAAGTTAAATCCATATAGAGCACGTGTTAAGTTAAATTCATATAGAGCACGTGTTAAGTTAAATCCATATAGAGCACGTGTTAAGTTAAATCCATATAGAGCACGTGTTAAGTTAAATCCATATAGAGCACGGTTTCACCATCGTGTTAAGCTCACCGAGACGCGTCCATTGCTGAAAACGATGGTGATATTTTTCTGTCTCGGAAAATCGCTTAACTTTACACAAATTAAGTTTTTTTAAATTTGAAATGACGTCATTATTGAGCTATAGACCGCCGCTGATTGGCTGACAAAGTGGGATTGGCTGACAAAGTGGCTGTCAGCCAATCAGCGGCGGGACTAGCCTAGACCCCATTTTGCAAATTATAAATTAAATTGCTTAAAAACGGCTAAGTTTTGGGGAAAATGACCTTAGTATTTTCGACATTTCAATAACGGCCAAAGAAAATGACTATCTCAGTTAAAAAACAATACAAAGGTGAAACATTCCTTTTAACACGCGCAGTGGAGGGGTATGCCACTAACATGCAGTGGAGGGGGGACTTTAGTGCCCCCCCCCCCCCCCCCCCCTCCCTAAGATCTCCGAAAGTATGAGAGCTAGAACGATCAAACGTACAGGGTAGGTAGGTGCTATGATGATCTACATTTGCAAAATGTTCGTGACCTTCGGTCAATATCTTCAAGGTGAAACGAGGTCACGAAGGTCAAATTGGCCAAATGTCACAATTTTGGGAATTTGACCTCTGTGACGTCACAGGTCACAAGCAATGTGTCCTAAGTTGTTTCCGGGGAAGAAAATTGGCATTGTCTGCCGAATGGCGTTTGAATCATACCGATCCGACTGTTGGTTCCGAAGATATCGCTTTGCCGACCTCGATTCTGGCCGCCATCTTCGAATGAAAATCCATATAACTCAAAAACGTATCGACCGATTTGTATTTTTTACGTCAAACGATACGCTATTCAGTTGGCGTTAATGTCGCGTAAAAACACCGCCTTGCTCTGCTTCGTTTTCCAGCTATTCACGAAAAACATTTGGGGGGGGCACAAAAGTGCCCCCCCCCCCCCTCCCTCCACTGCGCGTGTTAACCCTATTAGTGGCAGGGTGCAGATTCTGCCCACCCCTCAGGTTTTTCGCAGATCTCCCGAACGGCTAGGAGCAGACCCATGCAATTTTGGGACTTTTCCTTCAATTCAATTCTGCATATGGAGTCAAAATTTTGAGTTCCTAACTTTAACAGAGGCGGTTCCAGGGCCCGGTTTTGGGAGTTTTTTCGGCGACATTTGGCGATAATACGGAGATGCGAACTTCATGGCTTCTTCCTAACTGCCTGAAGTATAAAGGATAGGTTTAGTTAGTAGGTTTAAGGTGATTAAGGTGACATAGGTTTTTAAAGGTGACACAGTATTTAAGGTGACATAGGTTTAAGGTGATTGAAGCAAGTGCAAATTAGTTATTTTAGTGAACTATAATAAATATTGCACGGCTGAGGCGGTTTCAGGGATTTGAAAAGGGGAGGTTTACATATTTTACCCCCAAATTTAGTGACCTGAAAACGCCTATTTTTTTAATTTTCAAGTCACCGTCATATATAAATCCCAATTCAATCTATATCGATCCCTATTAGTTGCGTTAAAATCGGTTGATAAACATGACAGCTGTGTTGGATCACATACACCTCTAATATTTGTAGTTTTTGCACCCTGTTGGCCCCTATCAAACATTTTGATTTATTATTTTTCAGCAATGTAGATCGTGTTGGGGGAATCAAACGTCGCTTGATTTTTGCAAATGGGACGGGTAGATCTCGATATCTCCGGGGGTATGAAGGTATGCAATATGTTTCCTGCACTCTATCTTTTGCGAATATGTGCCAACCTTGTATGAACAATCAACAATCATTTGACAAAAGTGCATTGAAATCGGCAGTTTAGCGCTTGGCACCCCACAGCGACCTATTTAGTGTCGGCGATTTGTTTATAAGTGCCCATTCAACAATGTTGAATAGATTGATGCAAAAGCGTTTCAGCATGCAAATGCAAAATGTTGCACTTTCTAATAGTGGAGGGAAATACCGATTATTAATTTTCCCAAGCTTCCAACTTTGGATTAGGGAATAATTGTATTGAATTCTTAAATTTAGATCACATCATTTTAATACCATAGCGGTACCCAAATAAATTGTTGCTAACAAAATCAAAAGGTGAATATTTCCCTTTAAGTAAAAATAATTATTTATAAAAGTAGCAAGTACAATTGTAATGATTATCCTATAATTGTTTACATAACTAGCATAATATTGTCAATGGCAAAGGGTTCACTCGCTGGTCCAATAACACTGCTTTTAACATATGTTACATATGAAGCTTCTAAAAAAATCAACATTTTTGACAACACACCAAATTACATAAAACATCACAAATATTTGACAGGAGTCTTTACAATCAAATGGAGTATGCAGTAAGTGATTTCTTAACCCGCGCCGTGCCGGGGGGGGGGTGTTTAGACACCCCCCTCAGGTTTTTCGAGGATAGCGAAAAACGGCGGCGCGCAGCGCCGCCGTTTTTTGACACAGCTGTTCGGGCATCAATTGCGCACATTATGTTTTAAAAAAATACATCGGGTCATCTCAGGTCAGGTCACCAGACCAGGTCACGTGACCCCACCTCCAAAAAAAAACTTGTGGTCGTACCACAGTCACAGTTTTTAGATGATCGGTTTTATACTTACAGGATTTTATAAGGTCATATGTATCTACAATTTGTTTATCTTGAATTTTGTATATCAGCGACCTAAGGTCGGGTCAATTTCGTGACCTCCCCATTATAAGTCAATGGGGAAATATTCAAATGCTTCCTATTCCAAAGATACGCAAGATATCAGTCTAATTCCTTCTGGATCATGTTATTATAGGCCATTCTTGATGACCTAGGTGCCATTTTTGTTCACTGACCCCTACAGGGTCAGCCGAGGTCATTCGAGGTCACCAACAGTTGTATGTCAATAACTCTCGACATAATGACGATAGATAAGTGAAACCGACACCAATGTGTTTGTCTCGTCGAGGTACATCTTCCCATATGCAACATGACCTACTTGGGTCACCACATGACCTTGACCTTAGGTCAAATTGTTAAGTTGACTGAACAAGGTCACCATATATATATATATATATCATTCAAAGCGCCTTGACAAGATAAACACAATGGTGTAAAGAGTTTTCCGTTATATTTATTAAGTAAAAAGTTAATAGCAAAAACGATTTAGCAAAAAAACTGCATTTTTTCTTTTTGACCTCTGGAGCCTCAAATATTGACCTGAGATCAAATCTGAGGACACCTTCGCGATTACAAATTTCACTGGCTGGCGTTTGCTTTTTTCCGTTTCTTTCTAACTATCATCGTTTCTGAGATATATGGGAATTTCTGGAGCAATGTCCTAAAACAGGAAAATTTTACCTTTGACGACCTCTGGTGACCTCAATATTGGCTTTAGGAAGAACAAAATCTTAAGTACTTTCGAATGTGCTTCTCGAGAGCTTTCGAACACGCTTTTCTGCGTCTTTCTAGCCCTTTTAGTTTTCGAGTTGGAGGGGGGTGTCTTAAACACCCCCCCCCCCCCCCGGCACGGCGAAGTTGGCGCCGAGCACCGGCACGGTGCGGGTTAACATGACCTTCAATACTTCTATCTCCTCATATCTCAGTTAAAACCCCCATTATAAAAGTGACTGATTTCCTTGTAAGATAATACCAATACAGCAATGACAATTCTGAGTGATCGTGCCTGGTATTTCTCTGGTGTCAGTGTGTCTTGTATTGCTTTGTGTTGTGCTGTGGAAAAAAGTAATTGAAACATGTACACAGAAAATACACTACCTTTGTATTGGTTTTGAACTGAGATAGCCATTACCTTTGGCAGTTATTTATATGTTGAAAATACTAAGGTAATTTTCCCCAACACTTAGCCGTTTTTAAGAAATTGAATTTCACATTTGCAAAATGAGGTTTAAGCTAGTCCTGCCGCTGATTGGGTGACCGCCACTTTATCAGCCAATCAGCGGCGGTCTATAGCCCAATAATGATGTCCCAGTATGCAAAACATGGCAGGAATGTTGACAAGATATTTGGATCAGCCCAAATCCTGCCCCAAATGGGGCAGAACTTGCCAGATCAAATGTCGCTCCTTAGCCCAATGATATTGACCGGGGGGGGGGGGGGGGGTCGGTCAACAGCAAAATCATGTCTTATCTAGTGAATTTGCTCTGTCCTGGCCCATGATAATTTACCTATAAAATTAATAAATACCACCAAATACACCACAACACGTCCGACAACCACAACACACACACACACAGAAAAATGGCCTTGGCCGGATCTCCCACACAAAAAGTTATTTGCTCCATTTTCCTCTAGTTTTTTTTTAACTATCAACTGCAAAAATTTCGAGATTTTAGATACAATGTGTGGCAATTCTTACTCTATATGATCAATATATGTTATAAAATAAGTAATTGGTATTCTTTATAATGTCAGCAATTTGCAATATTTTGTCAAACATGGGATATCAAAAATTGTCTTGCACTGCAACCAAAAAATACTTGATAGGTAGGGAAATATGGCAGCAAAGAAAAATACAGCAATGCCACATTTGCTACAAAAGTGGCACATTTTGTTAATTTGGTGCGGCTTCAAATATTCAATACTTTGTTCTTCCTGAGCAGCAATGCTGTGTATACCCCAATGTTTGACCTGCCCTGACTTGTGTGAGTTGCCCTAAATAATCTTACTACTGCCCTGGGCAGCAATTTCTTCCCCCAAATTTCCAAAGCTGCCCCAAAATTTCCAAAATTTCCCCCAATTTTGAAGGGTTGGTGCCAACACTGCCCCAACAAGATCTTGTTGAAACCTGCCATGTTTTGCATACTGGATGTCATCCCAAATTTAACAACTTAATTTGTATAAAGTTAAGTGACTTTTCAAGAGAAAAAATATAACCATCATTTTCAGCAGCACTTACTTCATATTTTTTACTTCAACCAGCATATATTTGACAACTTTCAGAAAGGTGAAACATTCCCTTTAACAACTCAGAATGCACATTTGTCCATCTTCACATATTTTTCACAATACCAATTGAAATACAGAACTCAGAATCTACACATTCTACACATACCATACCTGCATATTGAACAAGAGCTCAACCACATTCCAAAAATTGGAGGGAGAGAGGCCATTTCATTAAAGCCAATTCTTGCCATGCAACACCCATAAGCGTAATGTTAAAGGTCCCCCAATTTTTTTTGGGGGGGACACGTCCCCACTGTGGCAGACCCCCTGCTAATATACACTAATTACCAGTATCAAAGCAACATGAATGTTATGTTTATTTATTTGAACTGACACAAGAAGGAATCCAAATCCAAATTCACACAAGGAAAATTGTATCCGCCCAAATACCACACCACGGAAACTTGGAACACCGGATCACACTAGGTACCTACCTAACAACAGATAGGACATCAATGAAATACAAGTGCCTACCTCAGTTAATCGTTGAGGGAGCCCCAATGACTCATTTGAGTTTTGTTAGTCCAACACCATTATAAAAAAAGGTTTAACAAACACTTTACGCTGAATACTAAAATAAAAACCCTATAGTGGCGCGCGAGAGGGCTTTCCGCTCCCAAATTCGTAGCGGCAAAGTCTGATATAAAGGCAGTGTCGGGGGGGGGGGGCGGGGCGCGAGTTTTTTGGTAGCCGTGACATCACCATGGCAGTCGAATCCCGCTCCACAATGTTGAGGCAATGCAAAGAGGCTTGGTAGTTACCCCCTTTAATTTGTTATCTAAGAGATGGATACAAGTATTTATGCTCAATGGGAAGCTCGTTTCTTCAAGATTCCTGGAATGGCCTCAGATTTTACCTGAGACACTACAATCGTTCAAAAATTTTGGTCGAGTGGAGGCATGTTCCGCCCACACGGCGCGACGGAGCGGGGGTCCGCTGTCAAGGGCTGTACACCGCCGCCGCCACGCCGGCCGCAAGTTAGTGAGAACCACTGCGACGCCTTTCCAGAGACTGTACCGCCGCGGGGCCGGCCGGCCGCCGCCGCAGGCTGGCCGGCCCGGCGGCGGCCTGGTGCTTCAAAAATGCTGGCCTGAATGCAAACTCTCTTACAGCTGACTAATTGTGACTTGATAGGATGCTGTTTATAATTATTTTTAATATATTCATTGTATTTTGAAGAAAAAAAACTAAATTGATGTTCATCAATTTAGTTTTATTTCGTTTTTTTAGTTTTTCGTTTTTTTCCGTTTTTTTCGTAATGCCTATAAACACTATGTTAACGATAGTTAACATAGTGTTTATAGGCATTTTTCCAATAAAATTGATGTACCAATGAACTTCAAATATTATTTTTATTCGAATACATACAAAAATGTATTAAATATATTTCGTTTTCTATTAAGATATGTTACGATGTGATTACCATATCCTACTATATAGTTGAAATTCTAGAAGAAAATGAGAACTATTCCAAAAAGCAAACCAGAAATAGGTTATATGGTAACATAGTTAGCTTATTCTAATTTGAACCAGGCGTGACGTAGCCATGGCAGTCGCCAAACTTGAACCTACTCAAGTACTCTGGGTAGTGTTGCCTTACCAAAACATGGAATATCGTGACGTCATGGGCTCGAAGCGCCGTATCCACACGAACGTACGGCGCTTCGAGCCGATGAAAAAACGAAAAAAAAACGGAAAAAAACGAAAAACTAAAAAAACGAAATAAAACTAAATTGATGAACATCAATTTAGTTTTTTTTCTTCAAAATACAATGAATATATTAAAAATAATTATAAACAGCATCCTATCAAGTGACATGTAACAACATTCACAACAAGGCAAAAAACGCTCGACATATAATTATCAACCATCCCCCACATGCGCTACAGTTCCAACTTAGAGCTTAGAGCTTGGTCCGTCCTGCCTACTGTCACCGTCCTGAGGCAGCGGCAGCGCGTTAACCGGCCGGCTCTGCCCAGAGTAGCTCTGCCCGGCTCTCGCCGGTACACAGCGTTGTCCCGGTCCATGGCAGCCCGCAGCGGGCCGGGCAGCGCCGTAGGCGCAGGCGGCCGCCCACCGGCCGCCGCCGCCCCCTCCAGCCGGTACAGCGGTGTGTAGGCGGCATCAGAAGATTGCCGTAGTCGGCCAAGCGCGGCCGCCGCTGTCACCGGCGTCGCTGAGGTTACGTCCAGCCGCCACCAGCCGCCGTCGACGCCGTCCGGGCCGGCCCCGTCGCCACCGCAGGACGCGCGGCAAAGCGAAAAGTAATGACCGGCGTCCATCGAGTGACCGGCGTGTACGATGACTGCATATAGGCTATACTGGGCGGGCTGCTGGCCAGCCAGCGACACGGCCAGACGCTCAGTCAGGACCACCGGCGCAAGCACCTTCCGCAGCGCGGTGGTCCGCCGGTCAAACTCAAACCGTACCAGCGAGATGACCAGGTGCGGCGGTGGTGTCAGCAGACGCAGCTGGCGGTCGGCGTCCTGCAAGCAGGCGCACCTGGCGCGGTGGTACTGGTTCTCGCCGCAGAGACGCTCCTGAGACAGGTACAGCCGCAGCAGATCCGACACTGTCATGTTCGTCGTAGTCTGCACATCAAGTGTCTCTTCAGAATCCGGGGTTGGTCCGAACTGAGGCACTGGTTCCGGACCAAACTGAGGCGCTGGTTCCGGACCGAACTGCGGTGCCGGTTCAGGTCCGAACTGAGGTGCCGTGGGGATACTTGCTTGTGATTCCGGCTTGGCATCCATTCCTGACTGGGACTCAGGACTCGACCAAGAACCCGGATCTGGACCGCGCTGCTGTTCCTGACCTGCAGCCACCTCTGCCGGTTGGACGTCCACTTGCTTCTCGGTCTGGGTCTCTGGCTTTTGCCTGGGGTCTGTCGAGGGCCCTTTCCAGCAGTCGGGCGGCAACTCAGGTTCGAACACCGGCGAACTGTCGGCGCCGCCGGCCCCGGCAGCCGTGGCCATCGCTGTCAGCGGCCTGGTGAACGCCGCAGGCAGCGCCAGGTGCAGGTCCGTCACGCGGTCCACGTAGCGCGACACGGAGCCGCACGTGCAGCACGTGTAGGTGGTCTCGGCGCGACCGGTCAGCAACCGACGTACCAGACCGGCGGCCGGCTCGGCAGGCTCCCCGGGCGGCTCCTCAACCCCGCCATCCGCAGTACCGGCATCACCAATGTCACCAGTCCTCGGCTCATGACTGGTTGGTTATCACTGTATTCGAGGACACATCACATCCACGCGCGAGCGCCACCTACACTCCACTGACCTTGGGCGGCGCTGCTGCGCCGCCTCGCGTCCCGGCCGCCCACACGGGCGGCTCCAGGACGGTCGGGAGGGAGGGTAGATACACATATCCCAACACCTCCCCCCAAACGCTGAGGCGGGAACGACTACTGCGTCTCAAGTTCCCATACAACTCAACAGCCACGCACAGCTACGCACCAATAACATAGAAACACATATGTATCACGATAGAGCATAGCTCGCCCCAGGTAGCTATCTTTTTTTTAAAGTTTCGTATGTGTTGACTCCCCAACGTACGTGCAGACGGTGCGGTGGCCCACGCGGCCGCGTACTGCGCCGCAGGGCTGGCCGCGCCGGCACAGTGCCGGCTGTGGCTGCCGGTGGCGGCTTCAGCGCGCCAGCTCCACATGCCCCCGGTCCCGCGACGGCTGAGCCGGCTGAGTTGGCGGCCGCTGCGCATCGCTACCCGCCGCACGCGGGCCCGGCGCCGTCTCCGATACCAGCGGGCGGTGTGGCCGCAGGAAACGGCTTTCTCCAGCGCCGAGTCCATCAGCGGCGCCAGCCGCGTCCCATCCTCTGTGGTGCTCTCGGCCTGCAGAGCAGCGATCACCGCGGAGTGTAGCGGGTCCGAGTCCGGCTCAGCCACCTCGTCCTCCGCCACCGGATCGCTGACAGGCGCCCGAAAGAGCGCATCTGGGATCTTGTGATCGGCGCCTCGCTGCCAGCTCGCGATGAAGCGATAGGAAGTCAGCCGGAGGCGCATCCGCTGTAGCCGCGGATTTTCAATGTCCGCGAGCCGCTTGCAGTTCAGGATCGATACGAGCGGTCGATGGTCAATAATGACGTCGAACTGCGGCAGGCCGGCGAAATACATGTTACACTTTTTTGCAGGCCCACAAACAGGCGGCGAGCTCGACCTCGATGACGGCGTACCGAGTCTCCACGTCAGTCAGGAAACGTGAGCCGCAGTGCACCAGGCGCCACACGTCTCCGTGGCGCTGCAGCAGCGCGAAGCCCATGCCGCGGGTGCTAGAGGCGTCAGTTTGCAGCGCGGTGGGGAGACGCGGGTCGAAGAATGCCATCACTGGCGGCGCGGACAGCACATGTTTCACGTCACGGAAGGCGGCCTCGTGATCAGGTGTCCAACACCAGATTCTGCCCTTCTTCAGCAGGTCCCGCAACGGACTGGCAGCGTCCGCCAGCTCTGATGAGAAGGGTCCCAGCTGGTTTGCGAGTCTCAGGAAAGACCGCAGGTCTGTGATGTTATGAGGCCTCGGGAACTCAACGATGGCGCGGAGTTTTTCACCGTCTGACGTGTATCCCGTGGGGGTCACCTGGTACCCACAGAAGTTCACCTCCTGCCGAGCGAACCGAAATTTGGCAGGGTTCAGCGTGATGCCGGTTTCGTCGCAGCGGCGAATGATGTCGATGACGTGAGCCAAGTGCTGGCGATACGTGACGTCATACGTCAGTATGTCATCAACGATCTTCGCTGTGTCCGGGATGCCGCTCAACGCCCGATCGCCGCGGCGGAGGTACTCGTCCCCGGAGACGGTGAGGCCCATGGGGGCCCGGAGGAACTTCATCCTTCCCCACGGAGTCATGAAGCAGGTGAGGTCTTGGCAGCGCTCCGCTATCTCCACCTGCAAATATCCCATCTTGGCGTCGAGGGTCGAGAACCAGCGCTGTCCAGTGGGTATGTCAGTCACGACGTTCTGTGCGGTCCTGGTCGGGTACGCCGGCCTCTCGACGTACGCGTTGAGGGGTGTGAAGTCGACACAGACTCTGACTCCGCCCGACTGTTTTGGTACCAGCACCATGGCATGACACCATTCAGTCGCGTAATCGACCGGCGATTTGACGCCTCGTGCTTGGAGATCATCCAGCTGAGCTTTTACCTCCTCACGCCAGGCGTACGGGACTGCTCGAGCTGCGGTGATGGCGACCGGCCGGTAGCCTGGCTTCAGGTCGAACTGCATGGGTGCACCGACCATCGCTCGCAGCTTGTCGTCGCCGTCAAACACGCGCCGAAAGCTCGCGATGATGGCAGATCGGTGCTTCTCCACGGTCGTCGCTGAAGGGTCACCGTCGCCCTCCCATGACGGCAGGCCGCCCCCGGCGGCGGACGCCGGCGGACGCTGTCAGGCAGCGCCATCATCGCTGCGGTGGCGCCAATGTCGCTGAAGTCAGTAGGTGGCCGGTCACTGGGTGGCGCTAGTGTTCCCACGCTAGGTAGCGGGCCAGTCGGCCGAGCAGTCTGGTCGGGCAGCCGGCCAGTAGGTGGCGGCCCAGTCGGCCGGCTGATGCCGCTAGGTGGCGGACCCGTCGGTTGGTCGCGGGCCGCCATGACAGGTGGCGTTGCAGCGACAGGACGAGTTATCTGACGTCCGACGTCCTCACGGCGGCGGCGGCGAGGCGACGGTGGCCCCGGTGGCGACGGTGGCCCCGGTGACGTCACCGACTGCACTTGCGCTGGGAAGTCCGACTGTAGCAGAGCCAGAGTCACCGAGTCGAACCAGCTCAGGAGCGTGCCGTCCACTTTATCGATGACAAGCACGGTGACACGCGCTCGTCGAGAGCCGAGGGTCACGTCGGCACTGAATGAACCCCTGCACGCCAGGGGATGGTGTCCGACGGCCGAGAATCCCTCCGTAGACTCGGTGTGTAGGTCCGCGTCGGTCAGGCCCAGAGAACGGGCCACGGCCGTTCCCATGACGGTCGCCTCGGCACCAGAGTCGGGCGTGCACCGAATCCTGTCCCGACCTGCAGGATGGTGCATTTCCACCAAGACTTTCAGAGCCGGTCGAGTAGACCGCCCGACGTACACATCGGCGACGACACTCCAGACGCGGTGGGATGGCGGCCACCGGGGCGGGGACGGCGACGGTGACGGCGACGGTGAGCGGCGGCGGGTGGGCGTCCGTCGTCCCCGCGATCGGCCACGGAACCGCCCGCCGGCCACCTCAGTTGATCTCTGAGTGCCCGCGGCCCTGCGGCACATCGCCGCGAAATGACCGCGTTGTCCACAGCCCCGGCAGATCGGCCCACACACGGCGAACATCCGAGCCTGGTACGCCGCGTATGTCCGCACACGCAGTGCGTGCGTTCTCACAGGCACGGCAGATGTCAATCGCACGCTGCAGAGTCAGGTCCTTAGTCTCTAGCAAACGGCGCACCGCCTCGTCATCACCGGCGCCACACACAATGCGTTCCCGAATCTGGTCCGTCCACACAGTGAGGACAAAAGTCACAGAAACGCGGCTATCTCCCGCACGGCACACAGGAAATCGTCAAAACGCTCGCCGGACTCCTGGCACCGAGCGTAAAAATCGCGCCGATCCACCACGATATTGCGTTGTGCCCGCAGGTGGGCCTCCATGGCGTCCAGAACGTCGACTAGTGGACTATCATCGGCCACGCCGAGTCCATAGCGCAGTGTCCTCTGCCACTCGTCGTCCAGGAGGCCCAGGACTGCCGCTCGCTGCTCCTTCAGTGACAGCGCCGACACACCGGTCAGCATGAAGTAGGCGGAGAGCTTTTCACGCCAGGCCATAAACTCGCGGATACTTGCTGAGGCGTGGATATGTGGAGCGGGCGTCGTCGCCAGCGGCAGTCGGGGTCGCGGAGCGCCTTCGGTCCCGTCCACGGGGAGCGCAGACGAAGCGGCGGCTCCCGCCGGGGAGGCGACCATCAGCCGCTCCATCATCGCCGCTAGCCGCTCCTCCCGCACTGCCGAGATCTCCGCCTGCCGGACCAGCAGGGCGGAGAGGCGCGCAATGTCCGTAGGTTCCTCGACCGACGGCGCCATGGTTGGTTATCACTGTATTCGAGGACACATCACATCCACACGCGAGCGTCACCTACACTCCACTGACCTTGGGCGGCGCTGCTGCGCCGCCTCGCGTCCCGGCCGCCCACACGGGCGGATCCAGGACGGTCGGGAGGGAGGGTAGATACACATATCCCAACAATGACTAGCACCACCAGTCTCAACACCAACACTGTCAATAATTCGACCCTCCCTTTCAGGGTCAGTCCCCGTTTCACCAGTGTCACCAGTGCTGGTGAGCCGTCCATCACGGCCCTCAGCACCGGCCGGCTGAGCGCTGTCGGTGGCGGTCGCGGAGCCACCTGCCAAATTACCTCCATCGACCTCGACCATCACCACATCATTGCTAACCAGGTCCAAGAGCGGCACCAGCGGTGGTCCGCCGTCAGCCGGGCCGGTATCGCAGGAGCGGTGCCGGCGCCGGGGCCGCGGCCGGCCCGCCACCGCCGCCAGACCCGGCACGCTAGTGTCGTCCTTGGCGCGGGGAGCGGTGGCAGACCGGGCCGGCAGCGGGACGGTGGCCGGAGCGGACGGTACGGCGGGTGATGCAGGGGCTCGCTCCTCCTCGTGTATCGCATCCAGCAGGTACCCGCGGAACTCCGAGCAGTCGTGCTGGCGTCCCCACTCGAACCAAGGCGGCAGGGCGGCCCGCTGGAACTCGGCCGGGCTGTAGGCGGGCCGCTCCGAGAAGGCCAAGAAGGCGAACACCCGCTGCAGGGCAGCCAGGTGGGGTCGGGAGGGAAACGGCCGGGTGGCCAACACCTCACTGCACAGCTGGTCAGAGTGGAACAGCGCCTGTAGGACGGCGTTCATGAAGCAGGTGTTGCCGAGGTTAACGAGGCCCCGGCGCCGCTGGTCCGCCGTGCCGCCCGGTACCGCCGCCTCTGAGGCCGATGAGAGCGGGAGCGGGACGGACGGCTCTCCGGCGGGCAGCTCAGGCCGGGACTGGGGGAGGGGTCTGTCCAGGCTGATGATACCGGCAGGCTGGCCATGACGGTCGGAGGCTGCGGCGGCCGGCCCTTCGAGACATGCATCTGCAAGTACCACCAGTTTCAAAGGCTACTGGCTCAAACTGGAAGCGATATGTGAAACCCGCGTACTTTCGGCACTTCCTTTGTTCAGCGTCCCTTGCGGCAGCTCCGGCAGATGCGGCGGTGGAAGGAATGTGAGATTCAGCATACGTAGTGACGCAGGTAGCGTCCCATAGTAGGCTGATCCCTCTTGAGTACGGGTATACCGTCATTCCATCAGGCCTCTTGCCATCGCCTCGGTCCACTCCGGTCGGCTCCAGGATAGACGGGATCCCAGCGGACAGCAGGGCACGCCTTACGATGCCGTTCATGTGCTGTGTGTCGGGGATGTCTTCCAGCACTGAGGTGGCATGTCAAGGCGTCATAGCCCTTGCTGTCCACGGGGGCACCGCATCTACATCGATGAGGATTGCATACGTCTGCTCCAATTCTCAGCGCTATAGTGATGCGCAGCGTCTCGTTGTCCAATAGTGTGCCGAGGTTGGCTGATGGTATGGCGTGCATCCAGGCGCCACTCTCAGGTGTGCCAGCGCTTAGCAGTCGTGCTCGGACGAGCTGATTCGCCTCCGAGAGCATGGAGTTGTAACGATGCTTACATTTTTGGTTCGGACTACAGCTAAATTTTCCGCCGCTCAGAACCTGAACCCGGGTGGTGGTGCAGATATGATACAAATACCGTCAGCCATGTTTCGAGAAGAAACAGATTCATTAGGCGACCAGCCTCGCCATCCAAGACGTGTAAACACCGCCAGCAGGTCAGCGACATCCGACCCTCCCACCCCTCCTCCCCATCCCACTTGCCGACAAGGACGCTTGCCGTCCCCCAGACGCACCTGTATATACACACCCCTCCCCCCGTTCGAAGGGGGCCTTAGCAGAGTGAGAGATAGGGGATCCAGCTGTCAGCCGCTGTCGGCCACCGGCCCTGTCACCCGACAGCCGCCGGTCACCTGCCCCCTGCCGTCCGCCGGCACGTCGTCCACCGGAGTCGCGTAAACAAAAACCGCCGGCGGGCCCTTTCTCCCACCTCCCCCTCCCCTCCCCCAATGCTCCTGCCCGGCCTGACATATACAGAGTCACCTCCCAGATCACCAGGTGTGCAGACTGAGCCACCAGCGCCCATCAACAGAGGACCGAGACGGAAATCTGCCGCGGGGCGCGAGAAAAAAAAACAGAGCAGCTGTAAACCCAGAGTCACCTCCAGACGTCGGACACCTGCCAGGCCGTCGTCTGTCGGACGTATAAGCACAGCCAAGGGGTCGGAGCGAGCCTCCCTCTCTACCCCACTTCCGACTAGGCAGATGCCAAATACACGGCGGTCAAGCGGGGCAGGACATCTGCCCGCGACGCGAGGAGGGAACGTCGCCAGACCGGCCCTGGACTTACACCACTAACAAGATGCGAAAACGCAAAATCCCGGCCTGCCGATCGGCTGATAAACAAACCACCGAGGCCATATCAACAGACTGTAGCAGGCCGGCTGAGCGGCAGATGGACGCAAGATGACTCGAGGACCCAGCCGGCGGCCACAGGACCGCCATACGACTCGGGACCACCCATGAAGATCTACCCTTTGGAGGGCGACCGGATAGACGGAAATAACTGCGGTATATAACGGGCAGAGGTGGTTAGAGAGAAAACAGTGGCACCGGGAGGAGAACCTGGGAGAGTCGCACCAGCAGGAGAACCTGGAGGAGTCGCACCGGCAGGAGAACCTGGGGCAGTGGCACCGGGAGGAGAACCTGGGAGAGTTGCACCAGCAGGAGAACCGGGAAGAGTTGCACCAGTAGGGAGATAAGCGCCGGAGGGCCTCGCCAGCAGTCGTGATGGGGACGGAGTCAATACGCGCCGGACAAGTCGTGCACGGCCCATTGAGATCAACAGTGCAGTGATGTCAGCCCTTTGAGACTGATGGAGCGGCCCGGTGATTGACCGAGTGCTGAGACGGACGCCGCGGACCGGATGTTGGGGAGTCGTCGATCAACGCATCTTCCCGGGCTTCACCTGTCATAGTAAGGCCGCTGCTCATTCCCCGCCCGCAAACTATCCAAATATCCACGGTCTGTCACCTTGCGTCGTACTTAACGGTCCTATGTTCAGACAGGCGATCTGGGGCGGTAGGGATCTCGGGCTGGGAGGGACGGGGCAGCCGGCCAGCCAGGATCCAATGACCCGGGGAATGGATCTTTCCTTGAGGAGGGGAGGGGTGAAGTGTGGATTTTGAGGAGGGACGGGGACGGGGATGTTATGGACTAGTTGGCGGTGTGATGGACCAGCAGAGGGGCCGGGGGAAATCTGTGTCACGGGAGGGATGTAATAAACCGCTTGACGTAGCTATTAATATGACATGTAACCGTACAGGTGGGGGGGGGGGGCGTAATAAAGATGAAGGATTGCAGAGACGGATTGTGTCATTGAACTGAACGGAGTTATGATCGATGAGCCACAAGGCGTGATGGG
>JAXIVJ010001341.1:2500-90000 GCA_036785665.1 Chirona hameri | reverse complement strand
CCACGGTATGCGGACCCCAGGGACGAACTCTTCCAGACCCTGAGTCTCCTCTTGAATCAGGACTTTGACAATCTTTCAGCGACCAACCAAACCGAAATACTCTTAAACGGGCCACAGGGCAAAGGAAATATCGCTATGCGTGTGGCCCTTCATAACTTTTGCTTCAAAACCCATAGATTTAAATAGTTTCTCACATTCGATTTTCATAGGGAGACAATATAGTCAAAACATCCAACTTGGAGCGGCTAGGCACAGAGCGGGCCGCGGCATGTGACGCCAGTGGCTGTGCGGTCAGCATCAACTTGACTTGACATCAACTTGTTTGACATGACGAATAGGTAGCTACAGGGTTTTTCATAAGGAATGTTACTTTTAAATCAGCCGTAGGAAGACCAAAAATATTATAAAGCTCTCGGATTTTTAGGTTATATTGTTGCCAAAACGTGAAGGTTTTTATCTGTGCAAAAATTACCCCGAAACAGTTAGTCTGATGGATGTTATAGGCCAACAATGTCGAGGCCCAAGAAACGCTGCAACGCGCCGTTTTCAAACGAAGAGGCAGTTTAGACAGTCCCTCAGTATGGTGCGCTGAAAATCATAGCTGCAGTGCGCCGAAAGTTTGACAGTCACTTTCAGAAAATAAATGTCATACCATCAAGGATGGCTTTCAAGAGAGAGGTCGAAAGGTCTCAGTCAACAGGCTCCATCTCTCCATCAAAGCCTCAGGGTCGAACTGCAACATCAGCTGAGCTCGTGGAGAAAACTTGACAGATGGTGGAGCCATATCAAGCAGCCAAGAAAAGCATCTGTCCCCAGGATTGCCAAGTCGTTGCCACATCCACAACTGTGCATGGCGGATTATGCGGAAGAAGCTGGGCTGGAAGCCGTATAAGCCCCATGTTACCGTGCCGTTGAACGCAGCCCACCAAGCAGGCAGACGATAATTGTGCAAGTAGCTTGCTGATAATTCTGCAATTGTTGGCCTATAACATCCATCAGATTTATTGTTTCGGGGTAATTTTTGCACAGATACAAACCTTCACGTTTTTGCAACAATATAACCTAAAAATCCGCGAGCATTATAATATTTGTGGTCTTCCTCCGGCTGATTTAAAAGTAACATTCATTATGAAAAACCCTGTAGGTACCTATCTGTGTATATATTTAATTATCTTGTGACCTTTCCTTCCGATTTATTTAGTAGTGTGAGCCGATCAGAGCGAATGCATAGTGAGTAGGAGTTTAATTTTGATTAGGAAGTGTGAGCTAGCGAGTTAGTTTGTACTTGACATATTGTAGAGTAGAGTGTGAGCTTATTGTAATAGACCACATGAGTGACCTGAGAATAGAGTGCGGACTTACGCACTTGTCGGTAGCGAGCGGCGCCTGATTTAAGTGCCTGTGAGCGCTTGTGCGCCAATCGCAAACATGTACGTCCGATGTGTAAAGCGAAAATGAAATAAAATATATATATATATATATATATATATATATATATATATATATATATATATATATATATATATATATATATATATATATATATATATATATATATATATATATATATATATATATATATATATATATATATATATATATATATATATATATATATATATATATATATATATATCTCTCTCTCTCTCTCTCTCTCTCTCTCTCTCTCTCTCTCTCTCTCTCTCTCCCTCCCTCTCTCTCTCTCTCTCTCTCTCTCTCTCTCTCTCTCTCTCTCTCTCTCTCGCTCTCGCTCTCGCTCTCGCTCTCGCTCTCGCTCTCGCTCTCGCTCTCGCTCTCGCTCTCGCTCTCGCTCTCGCTCTCGCTCTCGCTCTCGTGTTCCTTTAAAGGAAATAGTTCACCTTCAACATGGGATTTTGAACTGAAATAGCAGTTTTGTAGCCCGTGTTGAGAAATCCTTATCTGCAACTTGTCTTGGCTGAAAAGACTCTCCAGCCGAAGATATTTGACTTTTTGGCGAAGGAATGCGGCGCATATATGCTATACCGTACCGTCTGAGAGTGCCGGCACTGCATGGAGCATGCGCAGACCAATAACGCACACCATAACATTAATGATTTACGACCCTCTGTCCTGAATTGGCGCGATGTAGGACCATTTTCGAAAAGAAAAAAAGAAACTGTATTCAAAAATATAATAAAATCGTGTTCTGAAAAATTTCCGAAGGTGAACTATTTCCTTTAAGGGGAGGGACCCTTGGACTTGGTCGACCTCAGAGGGCCCTTGGTCGGCTTGAGGGCACGCTCAGGGGCCTAAGGGGTCATTGGACGGCCTGAAGGGCCCTTTTTCGGTCTCTTTGTTCCCAAGGATCATGGATCATCTTATGATCTTGGCCCACATTTGGGCTAATAAATTCACGCAACACTTTCCTTTGCGTCGTCATTCGCTTCCCGTACCAAACTGCGTTTCTAGCGAGCCGTACTCTGTATTATGGCCGGTTAATATGACAGCATGTTGCGACACTGGAGTTCCAACACCCGCTACAAAGCCAGCCCGCAGCGGGGTACAGCGGCAACTACACGCCAGTGATACATACTGGCCAAATGTGCTCTCGTTGGTCGACAGGTTCGTTGTGCTGTTACAATAACGACAGGCGCTCTTACATTGCACGTACAGTGTTCACTCTCACAGGCAGTTTGACCCCAGCGCCTCACAGGCACTCCACATTCAGTCAGCTAAACATAACTGACCAGATGCCAAGCAGTTCACACATATTTTCTGCCAGACCTGAGAATCAGTCTTCCCGCGCTTTCACTCATTCCCTGGTTCTTTCATTCGCCCGCAGTGCTCAACGTCGCTGAGGTTGGGTTTGATTGGTGTGGTTGCGCTAAGCCGCGGTAATATTACCACTCTAAGCCGCGGTAATATTACCACTTCACACATGCTCTCCAGTGGGATCTCGCGTTTTATCCCGGCATGCACAGCGGCACAACGACAAGCTGCAATGCCAATATTGCAAGCTAACCGGAATAGTAAAATCTTCAGACATAGTGAATAAACCAGCATGCACAGCAACTAGGGACAGGAATCCATACATAATTAACACTGTCAAAACTCCAGCAAAACGATGAGTGATCCAATGTTCTTCGAAAACATGCAAGGAAATTTATTTCATAAAAATGTGCCCGTCCCAAAATACGCATTACATCAGGACTTCATCGTGTTAAACACACAATAATAACACTGTCCTAACCTATCTTACTAAGGCGCACTACAGAGGGTTCAACATGGCAATAAACTAAAAGACCCGAATATAAACGGTCGCACGCGCTCATACGTCACGAACAGCACCTGAACTTGCAGCTGCTCGCGCGGACCATGCGCAAAATGACCGTGACGCAGTCAATCTCCAGAAGAGCCAAGCTAGGACAGAGCGACTGGACTGGTGACAAAACTGAATATGGGAGATATCGCGAAAAAGGTGGGCAGCGTTTCAAATGACCATAAGGTTGTAAAACTGAAGCGGACCCCTGAGGTTTTCAAATGAGACGTATTGCAACGTAATTCGACGCCTAGTTTGTAAAGTCTCACCATACCGAAAATGCACACCTAATAAAGGTGGTACAATGTTCACGAGCGTGAGATACCACTGGCAACACTGTTCACTGGCAACACGGAGCGCACGGTGAACATCCCTGTTCTTATTCGGAACGTTTGCTGGTGTGTGCGTGTGTGGTGTAAAAATACACTTGTTTTGGATATAGTGTAAAGATACACTACACTTTAAAGTCACCACGTAGTCGGCACTTGGTGAAAAAGACCCGAAAATCGTAAGACTGACGAATTTCTACAGATTCTCAGGAAAGCTGCCAACTGCTTCTAAATTTGCGAAACAGAACTACAGTTTATATTAATTATGCTGTATGAGGCTTTCTCTGCTTCCCAAGAAAAAAAAAACATATCGGCAGCCGAACACGCGGTCAAAACAGTCGCATTACTGTTCCCATCAAACTCGACCACACTTCCAGAAATAAATGCAGCAAAACGTGGCAATAAAACTTACCGACTGCTTGCGACATTGGCAACAGTAAGTCGAGGACTAGAATTATAAGAGAACAATACTTGGCGCATCGCACAGTTCTAAGCGTTGTGGTCAGGACTAAATTGCCGCCATACTTGCAACAGCACACCCGTCTCTAGTGGTAGCGGTCGTAAGTAACCCTGTTTCCAACCGCTCCGATGACAAGATCTACAACACTACAAACAGTAAGTTGTTGCCGGCCAGTTTGTTTCGCTCTTTACGGTAAGCGGTAAGGTGGGAAGACGTTGGTGATCTTTTTATGGAACTTCACGCAACCAGCCGCACTCAGAACGTACCCCTTAACATACCACCACTACCGTCTAAAAGCACCACAGAGTAGCTCACACTCAGCCTCCGGCGGGCGCCACCGGAGTCGGCCTGTGTACATAATTGACTAGACAAAGCAAGTCTAATGAAGCGGCGGGCGGTGCAGCTCGCCCGTGCCTCGACATGTCCGCTGCAGGAAGCTCGCCGCCGACAGTACACCACAGCCCCTACCAGCGCCGCCGCGGCCGGCCGTGACCGAGTGACCGCAGCCCAGCTCCCGGGACCAGCAGCGCTCTGCCACGCACCGGGCAAAGCGCACCTGTCCAGCGCACGCTACCGGCAAGCCGAAGCGTGGCAGCAGCGGCAGCACGGGCGAACCTACACGGAGCGGCGACCCTGCGGCGCGGGAAGCCTCTGGAGCTGCGCTGCGAGCGGCTGCAGGACGCCGCCCGCTCGCCGCTCGCCACCGTGGCAATCCGCTCAGATGCCGGCGCGCCGGCAGCGTCCGACCGGCCGCGCCAGGAGCTGGCGGAGGTGGTTTGCTGCGCTGACGCTGCCTCCCCGTCCGAAGAGGACAGTGCGGCAGGCGGCAGGACGAGCTGTCTCCCCGGCGGTCCACAGTGGCGGGGCGTTCACACCCGGCTGGGGGACTTGAGTCGGTCGCGGCGGCGGCGGCGGAACGCCAGTGACAGCAGGGCGCAGAGGCGGTGCCAGCGGCGGCGGATGCGGGGGGCGGCGCCCAAGGTCCGCTGCTGCCGCCGCTCCTCCTCCTGAGCGGTCATACAGAACACACAGTCACACGCTGATCTTCACACAAACGAGGCATGCCAACACAACACCACCACAGAACAATGCCCACGCATGGCCCACGGGCGCACCAGGCGAGTGGCGACATACCTCGTCCCTGTCCCGTTCCTGTTTGCGGATGACGCGTATGAGCCCGTGGAACGAGTCGTCGACGAAGCGGCGGTACGCGGCGGATGTCTCGAAGAAGGGCGCGTTCAGTTCGCGCGCCAGGTCCTGCCCCTCCTCCGTCATCACCTGGAGAAATGTCCCGACAACGCGCTGTCACGTTTCTGGTGAGACAACGAACAACCTCAGCAGACCAGGTATCTCGGCACAATCACTGTCCACGAGCGAATCTATTAAACACTTTCCTTCACTACGTACCGGCGCAAGAAGGGAAATAATTACCCTTTCCCACAAAAATGGAGTTATTACTTGAAATCGACAGACAAGACCAAAATATATTGTAAATTCATCACATTTTGCATAACAACTTTCCTACCGCAAGATATTTCAAGTTAAAGTTGATAAGCGTTCCACACTTTTAACGACCGGTACTTGCAAGTACTTTTGGTCCTCATCGAACTGCGGGCTTTTCCCGTATTGCTAGTTTACGCAATGGGGTGAAAAATATATTTTGCGTTCTGCTTGTTGTGATTATATGCCCGACGATCCTCTACAAATAACAGCCATTTAATAAAAAGGTAACCAAATTAGCAGTTAACTGATGCATATAACGGCGGCCTAGTTAGTGGTTGCGACCCACAATTTGTGAAAATTGATTAATTTATTTTCAACATTAGGAGTTTTGTATAGTTTTGTCTTTGGCTGTATATAACACTGCTTTATATTATCATGCATTTTTTCTCTCTCCCCAAAAATAACAATTAATACAAAACTGGCAATTAAATCGGAGGCTCATCGATGCACATCGCCGGCGACCTATTTAGTGTCGGCGATTTGTTTAGAGGTAATTCAACAACGTTGAACAGATTGATACAAAAGCATGTGTCACTTTCCAATAGTGGAAGGAAAATACCGAACATGAACTCCCTAAAAAGTATATGTACTTGCTTTTTAATTTTTTCCAAACTTCCAACTTTGAATTAGGGAATAATTGTATTTAATTCTTAAATTTAGATCACATTATTTTAATACCACAACGGTAGTCAAAGAAATTGTTGCTAAACAATCAAAAGGTCACTATTTCCCTTTAATAATGTTTGGTGATTCTAGCAACAGAAAAGTCGGAGGAGCAAGTAACTTTGAAAACATTCCTTATTCATCGATCTCAAGATAGCCGATGGCACACACTGGCCTAAACCAATGGCCGACACAAACCCTCAGGCCAGGATACAAAATATTGGCAAGACCAGGACAAACCTTCGCTACCAGATTAACCATGAACCAACCAGATTAACACACAAACAATACACACAACATATCATCGCCATAGTCCTCCTGCGCTGAGAACCATACATTAAGGTGCCCTGTGCTTTTTTTCGAAATCGCGGATTCGACCATTTTTGCCGCTTTCCAACAGCGTTCCGCCACTGATCCAACCCCAGCGCAGGGCAGCGCAGGGCAGGGCGGTAATCCTGCCTTCCTGTGGGCAGACACCATACATTGCAGTGGTGGCCCAGGTGAAGCTCCTACCTTTCTGTGACTGCCCAGGCCGAGGAGGGCGGGCTCCCTACCTTTCTGTGGCTGTCCAGGCCGAGGAGGGCGGGCTCCTACCTTTCTGTGGCTGTCCAGGCCGAGGAGGGCGGGCTCCCTACCTTTGTGTGGCTGTCCAGGCCGAGGAGGGCGGGCTCCTACCTTTATTTGGCTGCCCAGGCCGAGGAGGCCGGGCTCCCTACCTTTCTGTGGCTGCCCAGGCCGAGGAGGGCGGGCTCCCTACCTTTGTGTGGCTGTCCAGGCCGAGGAGGGCGGGCTCCTACCTTTATTTGGCTGCCCAGGCCGAGGAGGCCGGGCTCCCTACCTTTCTGTGGCTGCCCAGGCCGAGGAGGGCGGGCTCCCTACCTTTGTGTGGCTGTCCAGGCCGAGGAGGGCGGGCTCCTACCTTTCTGTGGCTGTCCAGGCCGAGGAGGGCGGGCTCCCTACCTTTGTGTGGCTGTCCAGGCCGAGGAGGGCGGGCTCCTACCTTTATTTGGCTGCCCAGGCCGAGGAGGCCGGGCTCCCTACCTTTCTGTGTCTGTCCAGGCCGAGGAGGGCGGGCTCCCTACCTTTGTGTGGCTGTCCAGGCCGAGGAGGGCGGGCTCCTACCTTTATTTGGCTGCCCAGGCCGAGGAGGCCGGGCTCCCTACCTTTCTGTGGCTGCCCAGGCCGAGGAGGGCGGGCTCCTACCTTTGTGCGTCTGTCCAGGCCGAGGAGGGCGGGCTCCCTACCTTTGTGTGGCTGTCCAGGCCGAGGAGGGCGGGCTCCTACCTTTGTGTGGCTGCCCAGGCCGAGGAGGGCGGGCTCCCTACCTTTCTGTGGCTGTCCAGGCCGAGGAGGGCGGGCTCCTACCTTTATTTGGCTGCCCAGGCCGAGGAGGCCGGGCTCCCTACCTTTCTGTGGCTGCCCAGGCCGAGGAGGGCGGGCTCCCTACCTTTCTGTGGCTGTCCAGGCCGAGGAGGGCGGGCTCCTACCTTTATTTGGCTGCCCAGGCCGAGGAGGCCGGGCTCCCTACCTTTCTGTGGCTGCCCAGGCCGAGGAGGGCGGGCTCCTACCTTTGTGCGTCTGTCCAGGCCGAGGAGGGCGGGCTCCCTACCTTTGTGTGGCTGTCCAGGCCGAGGAGGGCGGGCTCCTACCTTTGTGTGGCTGCCCAGGCCGAGGAGGGCGGGCTCCCTACCTTTCTGTGGCTGTCCAGGCCGAGGAGGGCGGGCTCCCTACCTTTCTGTGGCTGCCCAGGCCGAGGAGGGCGGGCTCCTACCTTTCTGTGTCTGTCCAGGCCGAGGAGGGCGGGCTCCTACCTTTCTGTGGCTGTCCAGGCCGAGGAGGGCGGGCTCCCTACCTTTCTGTGGCTGTCCAGGTCGAGGAGGGCGGGCTCCCTACCTTTGTGTGGCTGTCCAGGCCGAGGAGGGCGGGCTCCCTACCTTTCTGTGTCTGTCCAGGCCGAGGAGGGCGGGCTCCCTACCTTTCTGTGGCTGTCCAGGCCGAGGAGGGCGGGCTCCCTACCTTTCTGTGGCTGTCCAGGCCGAGGAGGGCGGGCTCCCTACCTTTCTGTGGCTGTCCAGGTCGAGTTTGCAGCCGACGATGACGAGCGGTACGTCGTCGGCGGCGCGGACCCGGTTCAGCAGCTGCCGGTACTCGGCGACCTGCTCGAAGCTGCGCCGGTCGCAGATGCTGTAGCAGATGACGAAGCCCTCGCCGCAGCGCATGTACTGCTCCTTCATGGTGGTGAACTCGACCTGGCCGGCCGTGTCCAGGATGTCCAGCAGCGCCGGCTCGCCGTCAATCACCGCCTGCTGCTGGTACGCGTCCTCTGCCGGACGGTCAGCGGCCGGTCACAGGGGGTAGTGGAGGGTCACGGGCGGGCCAGCGGCGGGTCAGAGGGGGTAGTGGAGGGTCACGGGCGGGTCAGCGGCGGGTCAGAGGGGGTAGTGGAGGGTCACGGGCGGGCCAGCGGCGGGTCAGAGGGGGTAGTGGAGGGTCACGGGCGGGCCAGCGGCGGGTCAGAGGGGGTAGTGGAGGGTCACGGGCGGGTCAGCGGCGGGTCAGAGGGGGTAGTGGAGGGTCACGGGCGGGCCAGCGGCGGGTCAGAGGGGGTAGTGGAGGGTCACGGGCGGGCCAGCGGCGGGTCAGAGGGGGTAGTGGAGGGTCACGGGCGGGTCAGCGGCGGGTCGGCGGCGGGTCAGAGGGGGTAGTGGAGGGTCACGGGCGGGCCAGTGGCGGGTCAGCGGCGGGTCAGAGGGGGTAGTGGAGGGTCACGGGCAGGCCAGCGGCGGGTCAGAGGGGGTAGTGGAGGGTCACGGGCGGGTCAGCGGCGGGTCGGCGGCGGGTCAGAGGGGGTAGTGGAGGGTCACGGGCGGGCCAGTGGCGGGTCAGCGGCGGGTCAGAGGGGGTAGTGGAGGGTCACGGACGGGTCAGCGGCGGGTCAGAGGGGGTAGTGGAGGGTCACGGGCGGGCCAGTGGCGGGTCGGCGGCGGGTCAGAGGGGGTAGTGGAGGGTCACGGGCGGGCCAGTGGCGGCTCGGCGGCGGGTCAGAGGGGGTAGTGGAGGGTCACGGGCGGGCCAGTGGCGGGTAGGCGGCGGGTCAGAGGGGGTAGTGGAGGGTCACGGGCGGGCCAGTGGCGGGTCGGCGGCGGGTCAGAGGGGGTAGTGGAGGGTCACGGGCGGGCCAGTGGCGGGTCAGAGGGGGTAGTGGAGGGTCACGGGCGGGTCAGCGGCGGGTCGGCGGCGGGTCAGAGGGGTAGTGGAGGGTCACGGGCGGGCCAGTGGCGGGTCGGCGGCGGGTCAGAGGGGGTAGTGGAGGGTCACGGGCGGGCCAGTGGCGGGTCGGCGGCGGGTCAGAGGGGGTAGTGGAGGGTCACGGGCGGGCCAGTGGCGGGTCGGCGGCGGGTCAGAGAGGGTAGTGGAGGGTCACGGGCGGGCCAGTGGCGGGTCGGCGGCGGGTCAGAGGGGGTAGTGGAGGGTCACGGGCGGGTCAGTGGCGGGTCGGCGGCGGGTCAGAGGGGGTAGTGGAGGGTCACGGGCGGGCCAGTGGCGGGTCGGCGGCGGGTCAGAGGGGGTAGTGGAGGGTCACGGGCGGGCCAGTGGCGGGTCGGCGGCGGGTCAGAGGGGGTAGTGGAGGGTCACGGGCGGGCCAGTGGCGGGTCGGCGGCGAGTCAGAGGGGGTTGTGGAGGGTCACGGGCGGGTCAGCGGCGGGCCAGCGGCGGGTCAGTGGCGGGTCAGCAGCGGGTCAGCGGCGGGTCAGTGGCGAGTCAGTGGCGGGTCAGCGGCGGGTCGGCGGCGGGTCAGAGGGGGTAGTGGAGGGTCACTGGCGGGCCAGTGGCGGGTCGGCGGCGGGTCAGAGGGGGTAGTGGAGGGTCACGGGCGGGTCAGCGGCGGGCCAGCGGCGGGTCAGTGGCGGGTCAGCGGCGGGTCAGTGGCGGGTCAGTGGCGGGTCAGCGGCGGGTCAGTGGCGGGTCAGCGGCGGGCCAGACAGGCTGATCGCCGCACATAACCAGTCCGGTCAGCAGGTCACGACTCAGGTGGCGCTGGGGTGACGGTGACGGTGACGGTGACGGTGACGGTGACGGTGACGGTGACGGTGACGGTGACGGTGACGGTGACGGTGACGGTGACGGTGACGGTGACGGTGACGGTGACGGTGACGGTGACGGTGGCGGTGACGGTGACGGTGACGGTGACGGTGACGGTGACGGTGACGGTGACGGTGACGGTGACGGTGACGGTGACGGTGACGGTGACGGTGACGGTGGCTGGCGTGGACGGAGGCAGCAGCAGCGACGGTGGCAGGGGCCACTCAGTTCGAGATCACGCCTGGACCCTGGGTCGGTAGCGTGTGGATTGTTAGGACGGCACTGGGGAAAGGCAGTGATAGGCGCGAGAGGCAGCTAGGATGGAAATACCACCCAAGACAGTGCTATTGGTATGTCAAGCATTATTGTGTCATGTAAATGAGCAACAGTGATGTTCAACATACTTGTTCAACAGATGTTCAGTTGACAGGCAACAGTGATGTTCATGTGAACATCAGAGATGTACGAAAAGTTGAAATATTCACAAATATTAACATTGTATGTATGCCTCAGCAAACAGTATACATTGCACCCAAATTATACTATCTGCCCAAAGTATTCCAACAGGTAAAGTGAATCCATTCACTTGCCAAATACTCACCAATGGTAGGATCATGGTACTCTATGAAGTTGTGGCTGACAAACTGCAGAACCAGCGCCGACTTCCCGACGCCGCCCTCCCCGAGCACCACCACCTTGTAGACACGCAGGCGGTTACGGCCGGGTTGCACCGCCCGCGCCTCCCCCGTGTGTGTCAGCTGTGGCATGGTGACGTCATGCCCCCTCCTGTGGCACACACATACACACACACGGTCATCTCATTGTGTCAGCTGTGGCCCTCCTGTGGCACACACACGCACACACACACACACACACACAGACACAGACACAGACACAGACACAGACACAGACACAGACACAGACACAGACACAGACACAGACACAGACACAGACACAGACACAGACACAGACACAGACACAGACACAGACACAGACACAGACACAGACACAGACACAGACACAGACACAGACACAGACACAGACACAGACACAGACACAGACACAGACACAGACACAGACACAGACACAGACACACACACACACACACACACACACACACACACACACACACACACACACACACACACACACACACACACACACACACACACACACACACACACACACACACACACACACACGCTGTCACTCGCCATACTGAATCAGCAAACACACGCACAGCTGCTAACTATTGAGCTTTATAGCTACTAGAGGGCCTGTATTGCGCGATGCGCAATGTATATAGCCAGCTAATTTATATATGCTAGCCGTATGCCGTATCTCGTATCGCGTATCGCGTATCGCGTATCCCGTATCACGTATTCCGTATCCCGTGTCACATATCCCGTATTTCTTATCCCGTGTCTTGTATCCCGTCTCCCTTTTCCCTTATCCCGCATCCTGTATCTCATATCCCGTATCCCGTATCTTGTATTCCGTACCCCTTTCCAGTATCCAGTTCCCTGATGCCGAATCCCGTTCCTGTGCCCATATCCCGTATCCCGTTGCCGTATCTCGTTCCCGTATCCTGTTCCCGTATCCCGTTCCCGTATCCCGTTCCCGTATCCCGTTCCCGTATCCCGTTCCCGTATCCCGTTCCCGTATCCCGTTTCCGTATCCCGTTTCCGTATCCCGTTTCCCGTTCCCGTATCCCGTTCCCATATCCCGTTCCCGTATACCGTTACCACATCCCGTTCCTGTATCCTGTTCCCGTATCCCATTCTTCTATCCCGTTCCCGTATCTCGTTCCTATATCCCGTTCCCGTTTCCCTTAAACAGCTCCCGTATCCATTTTCCGTATCCCCTTCTCGTATCCCGTATCCTGTATCCCGTTCCCGTATACTGTATCCCGTATACTGTATCCCGTATACTGTATCCCGTATACTGTATCCCTTATACTGTATCCCGTATACTGTATCCCGTATACTATATCCCGTATACTGTATCCCGTATACTGTATCCCGTATACTGTATCCCGTATACTGTATCCCGTATCCCGTTTCCGTGTCCCGTTCCCGTGTCCCGTTACCGAACCCCGTTCCCGTATCTAGTTCCCGAACCCCGTTCCCGTATCTAGTTCCCGTAAACCCGAATCCCGTATCCTGTTCCCGTATTCCGTTCCCGTATCCCATTCCCGTATCCCATTAGTGTATCCCGTGCCTGTATCCCGTTCTCGTATCCAGTATCCCTTTCCCGATTCCTTTCCCGTATCCCGTTGCCGTATCCCGTTGCCGTATCCCGTATCACGTTCCCGTATCATGATCCCGTATCACTTATCACGCTCCCGTATCCGGTTTCCTTATCCCCATCCTGTGTCCCGTTCTCGTATCGTGTTTCCGTATCCAGTTACCGTATCTTGTATCCCATGCCCATATCCCGTTTCCGTATCCCGTTCTCGTATCCCGGTCCCGTATCCCGGTCCCGTATCCCGGCCCGTATCCCGGTCCCGTATCCCGGTCCGTAACCCGGTCCCGTATCCCGGTCCCGTATCCCTGTCCCGTATCCCGGTTTCGTATCCCGCTCCCGTATCCCGGTCTTGTATCCCGGTCCCGTATCCCGGTCCCGTATCCCGGTCCTGTATCCCGGTCCCGTATCTCGGTCCCGTATCCCGGTCCCGTATCCCGGTCCCGTATCCCGGTCCCGTATCTCGGTCCCGTGTCCCGGTCCCGGTCCCGTATCCCGGTACCGTATCCCGGTCCCGTATCCCGGTCCCGTATCCCGGTCCCGTATCCCGGTCCCGTATCCCGGTCCCGTATCCCGGTCCCGTATCCCGGTCCCGTATCCCGGTCCCGTATCCCGGTCCCGTATCCCGGTCCCGTATCCCGGTCCCGTATCCCGGTCCCGTATCCCGGTCCCGTATCCCGGTCCCGTATCCCGGTCCCGTATCCCGGTCCCGTATCCCGGTCCCGTATCCCGGTCCCGTATCCCGGTCCCGTATCCCGGTCCCGTATCCCGGTCCCGTATCCCGGTCCCGTATCCCGGTCCCGTATCCCGGTCCCGTATCCCGGTCCCGTATCCCGGTCCCGTATCCCGGTCCCGTATCCCGGTCCCGTATCCCGGTCCCGTATCCCGGTCCCGTATCCCGGTCCCGGTCCCGTATCCCGGTCCCGTATCCCGGTCCCGTATCCCGGTCCCGTATCCCGGTCCCGTATCCCGGTCCCGTATCCCGGTCCCGTATCCCGGTCCCGTATCCCGGTCCCGTATCCCGGTCCCGTATCCCGGTCCCGTATCCCGGTCCCGTATCCCGGTCCCGTATCCCGGTCCCGTATCCCGGTCCCGTATCCCGGTCCCGTATCCCGTTCCCGTATCCCATTCCCGTATCCCGTTCCTGTATCCCGTATCCCGCATCCCGTATCGCGCTCCCGCTCCAGTTCCCGTATCCCGTATCTCGTTTCCGTATACCGTTCCCCTATCCCGTTCCCATATCCCGTTCCCGTATACCGTTACCATATCCCGTTCCTGTATCCTGTTCCCGTATCCCATTATCCTATCCCGTTCCCGTATCCCGTTCCCGTTTCCCTTAAACAGCTCCCGTATCCAGTTTCCGTATCCCCTTCTCGTATCCCGTATCCTGTATCCCGTTCCCGTATACTGTATCCCGTATACTGTATCCCTTATACTGTATCCCGTATACTGTATCCCGTATACTGTATCCCGTATACTGTATCCCGTATCCCGTTCCCGTGTCCCGTTCCCGTATCCCGTATCCCGTTCCCGTATCCCGTTACCGTATCCCGTTGCCGTATCCCGTTGCCGTATCCCGTTCCCGCATCCCGTTCCCGTATACCGTTCCCGTATCCCGTTCCCGTATCCTGTTCGCGTATCCCGTTCCTGTATCCCGTTCCCGTATCCCGTTCCCGTATCCCGTTCCCGTATCCCGTTCCCGTATCCCGTTCCCGTATCCCGTTCCCGTATCCCATTACTGTATCCCGTTCCTGTATCCCGTATCCCGTTCCCGTATCCCGTTCTCGTATCCAGTATCCCTTCCCGTATTCCTTTCACGTATCCCGTTGCCGTATCCCGTTCCCGTTCCCGTATCCCGTTCCCGTATCACGTTCCCGTATCCCGTTACCGTCTCCCGTTCCCGTATCCCGTTCCCGTATCCCGTTCCCGTATCCCGTTCCCGTATCCTGCTCCCGTATCCCGTTCCCGTATCCCGTTCTCGTATCACGTTCCCGTATCCCGTATCTCGTATCCCATATCCCGTATCCCGTATCCCGTGCCCGTATCCCGTGCCCGTATCCCGTGCCCGTATCCCGTGCCCGTATCCCGTGCCCGTATCCCGTGCCCGTATCCCGTGCCCGTATCCCGTGCCCGTATCCCGTGCCCGTATCCAGTTCCCTGGTCCCGTATCCAGTTCCCGTATCTCATTCCCGTATCCCGTTCATGTATCCCTTATACCGTTACCGTATCCCTTAATCAGCTCCAATATCCAATTTCCGTAACCCGTTCCCTTATCCCGTTCCCTTATTCCGTTCCCATATTCCGTCCCCGTATTCCGTCCCCGTTTTTCGTTCCCGTATCCCGTTCCCGTATCCCGTTCCCGTATCCCGTTCCCGTATCCCGTTCCCGTATACCGTTCCCGTATACCGTTCCCGTAACCCGTTCCCGTAACCCGTTCCCGTAACCCGTTCCCGTAACCCGTTCCCGTAACCCGTTCCCGTAACCCGTTCCCGTAACCCGTAACCCGTAACCTGTTCCCGTAACCCGTTCCCGTAACCCGTTCCCGTAACCCGTTCCCGTAATCCGTTCACGTATCCCGTTCACGTATTTCGTTCCCGTATCCCGTTCCCGTATCCCGTTCACTTATGCCGCTCCCGTATCCCGCTCCCGTATCTCATTCCCGTTTCTTGTACACCGTTCCGATATCTCCTTACCATATCTAGTTACCGCATCTCATTCCCGTACCCTGTTCCCGTATCTCGTTCCAACATCCCTTTCTCGTACCCAGTTTCCGTATCTTGTTGCCGTATTTCGTTCCCATATCTTCTTACCGTATCTCGTTCTCGTGTCGCAGTCTCTGCTAAAACATTTTAGCGGCTTACATGCCTGAAATATGTCAACCGGCTTCAGCAAAATCTCCCCGGGAGGGAGGTGCGACGTCAGCTAGTCATGCGCTCATTGATGAATTTGACTGCGGCAGTGTCAGTCTTGGGCAAACTTAAACGAGGCTATTTTATTCGACGCAATTATTTCGCAACGTTAGCGTCGGTAATCGTTTACGTTTGACTTCAGCATAATTTACCTATGAGCGTTTTACATAATATTTTGGGTGGATATAGGTCAGCAAGAACGGTGCTATCCGTCAGTGTAATTTTGCTGGTCAAGTTTGTCCTCGTTTTGGGTGTTACGGCGGTGTGAAGCATTAAATTGTCCAAAAATATTGCATTTCAACTTCAACTCCAAAATATTAGTCACACAGCTTTGAGTAACACATATAATTTGAAGACGGTCGCTGCGCCTGGAAAATGGTGCCGGGTTCAGCCTTTTACGTCGAACGGTTTCCGAGCACCAATTTAAATCCTGAATATGCCAATTTTATCATGAAAGTGGTCACAACTTTGCACGTGGCACGCACATCGCTCTGGACGACACTCCATACGCAAGGCCAATCGATTATCTATCACATAGTGTTGCTCGAATATCACTGCGACGCTCGGTTGCCGAGCAAGCGGCCGGGGAACCGGGCGAAACTTGCCCGATTTTCGCGATTTCACAATGTCGCGTTTCCCGTGTTAAACGAATGGCGCACGCGCGCACGTGCCGACGCCGCACCGTCGGTCGGATCAACACCAAAACTTGATACGACCTGTTGAATCACGGGACCCAAAAGTCCTGAAAAAATCACCTTCATAACTCATCAGACGACTGCACAGGAACCGATTTAGGGCGTCACTCCGGCGGCGGCGGCGGCGGCGGGTCATCTTTTAGGATTTATAATATAGGGATGTGTGGGTTTTGGAAAAAAAACCGCCGCCGCCGGGGTGACGCCCTAAATCGGTTCCTGTGCAGCCGTCTGATGAGTTGAGGGTGATTTTTTCAGCACTTTTGGGACTCGTGATTCAACAGGTCGTATCAAGTTTTGGTGTCGATCCGACCGACCGTACGCCGTCGGCACGTGCGCGCGTGCGCCATTCGTTTAACATGGGAAACGCGACATTGTGAAATCGCGAAAAACGGGCAAGTTTCGCGCGGTTCCCAGGCCGCTTGCTCGGAAACCGAGAGTCGCAGCGATATGCGAGCAACACTATGTGATAGATAATCGATTGGCCTTGCGTATAGGATGTCGTCCAGAGCGATACGCGTGCCACGTGCAAAGTTGTGATCACTTTAATGATAAAATTGGCCTATTCAGGATTTAAATTGGTGCTCGGAAACCGTTCGACGTAGAAGGCTGAACCGGGCACCATTTTGCAGGCGCAGCGACCGTTTTCAAATTATATGTGTGACTCAAAGCTGTGTGACTAATATTTTAGAGTTGAAGTTGAAATGCAATATTTTTGGACCATTTAATGCTTCACACCGCCGTAACACCCAAAACGAAGACAAACGTGACCGGCAAATTTACACAGACGGATAGCACCGTTCTTGCTGACCTATATCCACCCAAAATATTATGTAAATCGCTCATAGGTAACTCATGCTGAAGTCAAACGTAAACGATTACCGACGCTAACGTTGCGAAATAATTGCGTCGAATAAAATAGCGTCGTTTAAGTTTGCCCAAGACTGCCACTGCCGCAGTCAAATTCATCAATGAGCGCATGACTAGCAGACGTCGCACCTCCCTCCCGGGGAGATTTTGTTGAAGCCGGTTGACATATGTCAGGCATGTAAACCTCTAAAATGTTTTGGCAGAGACTGCGACACGGGAACGAGATACGGTAAGAAGATATGGGAACGAAATACGGCAACAAGATACGGAAAATGGGTACGGAAAGGGATGCTGGAACGAGATACGAGAACACGATACGGGAATGAGATACGGTAACTAGATATGGTAAGGAGATATCGGAACGGTGTACTAGATACGGGAATAAGATACGGGAGCGGGATACGGGAACGGGCCACGGGAACGGGCTACGGGAACGGGCTACGGGAACGGGATACGGGAACGGGATACGGGAACGGGATTCGGGAACGGGATACGGGAACGGGATACGGGAACGAGATACGGGAACGGGATACG
Source organism: Chirona hameri (assembly GCA_036785665.1). Classification (NCBI taxonomy): domain Eukaryota; kingdom Metazoa; phylum Arthropoda; class Thecostraca; order Balanomorpha; family Balanidae; genus Chirona; species Chirona hameri. The sequence goes on along the minus strand of JAXIVJ010001341.1, from coordinate 72,433 downwards.
GGAACGTGATACAGGAACGTGATACGGGAACGTGATACGGGAATGGGATACGGAAACAAGATACGGAAACGGGATACGAGAACGGGGACTGGAGTGGGAGCGCGATACGGGATACTGGAACGGGATACGGCAACGGGATACAGGAATGGGATACGGCAACGGGTACGGGAATGGGTTACGGGAATGGGATACGGGAATGGGATACGAGAATGGGATACGAGAATGGGATACGGGAATGGGATACGGGAATGGGATACGGGAATGGGATACGGGAATGGGATACGGGAATGGGATACGGGAATGGGATACGGGAATGGGATACGGGAATGGGATACGGGAATGGGATACGGGAACATTATATGGGATACGGGAACGGGATACGGGAACAGAATACGGGAACGGAATACGGGAACGGAATACGGGAACGGAATACGGGAACGGAATACGGGAACGGGATACGAGAACGAGATAGGGGAACGGGATGCGGGAACGGGATGCGGGAACGGGATAGGGTAAAGGGATACGGAAACGGGATACGGGAACGGGATATGGGAACGGGATACGGGAGCGGGATACGGGAACGGGATACGGGAACGGGATACGGGAACGTGATACGGGAACGTGATACGGGAACGGATACGGGAACGGATACGGGAACGGATATGGGAACGGATACGGGAACGGATACGGGAACGGATACGGGAACGGATACGGGAACGGATACGGGAACGGATACGGGAACGGATACGGGAACGGATACGGGAACGGATACGGGAACGGATACGGGAACGGATACGGGAACGGATACGGGAACGGATACGGGAACGGATACGGGAACGGATACGGGAACGGATACGGGAACAGATACGGGAACGGATACGGGAACGGATACGGGAACGAATACGGGAACGGATACGGGAACGGATACGGGAACGGATACGGGAACGGATACGGGAACGGATACGGGAACGGATACGGGAACGGATACGGGAACGGATACGGGAACGGATACGGGAACGGATACGGGAACGGATACGGGAACGGATACGGGAACGGATACGGGAACGGGATACGGGAACGGGATACGGGAACGGGTTACGGGATATGGGAACGGGATATGGGAACGGGATACGGGAACGGATACGGGAACGGATATGGGAACGGATACGGGAACGGATACGGGAACGGATACGGGAACAGATACGGGAACGGATACGGGAACGGATACGGGAACGGATACGGGAACGGATACGGGAATGGATACGGGAATGGATACGGGAACGGATACGGGAAGGGGATACGGGAACGGGATACGGGAACGGGATACGGGAACGGGATACGGGAACGGGATACGGGAACTGGTTACGGGAACGGGATACGGAAACTGGATACGGGAGCTGATTAAGGGATACGGTAACGGTATACGGGATACATGAACTGGATATGGGAACGGGATACGGGAACGGGATACGGGAACTGGATGCGGAAACAGGGAACGGGATACGGGCACGGGATACGAGCACGGGATACGGGCACGGGATACGGGAACGGGATACGGGAACGGGATACGGGAACGGGATACGGGAACAGGATACGGGAACGGGATACGGGAACGGGATACGGGAACGGAATACGGGAACGGAAAACGGGAACGGGATACGGGAACGGGATACGGGAACGGGATACGGAACTGGATACGGGAACGGGATACGGGAACGGGATACGGGAATGGGATACGGGAATGGGATACGGGAACGGGATACGGGAACGGGATACGGGAACGGGATACGCGAACGGGATACGGGATATGGGAACGGGATACGGGAACGGGATACGGGAACGGGATACGGGAACGGGATACGGGAACGGGATACGGGAACAGGATACGGGATACGGGAACGGGATACGGGAACGGGTTACGAGAACGGGATACGGGAACAAGATACGGGAACGGAATATGGGAACGTAATACGGGATACGGGAACGGGATACAGGTTACGGGAACGGGATACGGGAACGGGATACGGGATACGGGTTACGGGAACGGGAATAGGATACGTAATACGGAATACGGAATACGAGATACGGAATACGGAATACGGAATACTGAATACGGAATACGGGACACTGGAAACGGCTAGCATATATAAATAAGCTGGCTATATAAATTGCGCATCGCGCAATACAGGCCCTCTAGCTTGTATAAAAAGCAAAGGAATATAATTATGCAAAAGTTTTTAAAATAAATTTAGTCCGAAAGTTTTTGAATGGGTGGATTTCCGAGGTCAGACCCCGCGCTAAGTATAGCTTGTTGCGCAGGCCCTGACCCCACCACCCGATCAAGCAATTCCTGGCGTCCGGCAGAATTTAGAAGCGAAAGTTGTACGTGCCCGACATACCTGGATACGGTCTGCCCCGCCCTCTGACGGACCTGACCTTGAGTGCGACCGCTGTCACCGGCCACAGGCCATCTCAGTCAGGGGCAAATAGCGAGCGCCGAAGCGACTCGAACCCGGGCTGCCACTACCGAGTGAGGTCAGAAGCCCAGCGCTCTCCCAACTGAGCTAAGTTGACAGGTTTGGTGCGATCATGTTATCTCAGCACCCTTACATTACCAGATAAGGCATTTCTTGGGGCCCCAAAAACCGGCAAAATTGTTGTACAAAAGGAAAGGAATGAAGTCTTTTGGCATCGATTTCTGAGACCATGCATTTATAGATTTGTATGCAGGTAATTATAAGCTTAGGTAATTATAAAGGTTTATGTGCAGTGGTGGATCTAGGTTTCAAGTTTGGGGGGGGCAAAATTCCAAAAAGTCTCACACCATTCTGAAAACTCATCCGATTTCGCTTGCTTATGCATTGATATCTGATTTAACGCAAACTTTCCTTAGTAAAAGTTGCTTGGATTTGCTTCTATATCAGAAAATGTGCCAATTTTGAGCCGATTTCAGGCGGTTTGGGGGGGCAATTGCCCATTTTGCCTAGCTGTAGATCCGCCACTGTTTAAGTGGGCTTATATATGAAATAATACACCTTATATATTACAGGCCTTATATATGAAAAGTAACAGCAATAGTTAGTAAAACAAAAAAGAACAACTGCCAGCTTAAATGTGTCAGCAGTAATACAGTTACACACATGTCCTCTATTGGGGGGAGGGGGGGGGGGGAAGTGGCGAATAATGCCCCTCTGGTTACCTTCTGAACCAATTATTGCAGCAAGACGTGCAAGGTGGCATGCAAAAACTATCAATGAGTTTCATCTAAGCATACTCAAAATTTTCACATTGAGGTCACATGTCAGGTCAAAGGTCAACATCAAGGTACTTGAGTGTGTGGGCCATACTTTCTATCCAAGGCCTTCGATTGCGACCATGATCACCTAAAGTGCACTCAAAGGTATAATACATATCCCGCATGAGCTAAGGTGAGATTGTTGGCAAAGGTCAAGGTCAGGTCACAAAGGGTCATGATGTGCAAAAGATTGTAATGTACCCACTGAGAACCTATTTCCATTGGGAGTTGCACCCATTTAGTATAACCCTTTGTTGACATTCTGAAAGCCAGCATTTTATCAAATCCAGTGTCCTGCTCTTGATCCCACAAATTATAAGTCAAAGTTGAAGCTTTAACATGATTTATGTAGTATTACAATATGGGCACACATGTCATACAACTTAACTTCCAACAAATCTCCATGCAAGTCAAAACACTGAACCTAAAATAATGAAGAGATAGCATGGCAATGGAAGTAGGTACTGACTCGGGGTAGGTATTAATTTCAGGGACATGAAAAGCATAGCTAAAAACAAAATATAGTCCAATATTAACATAGCAAGAGCTAATCATATCAAAACTACATAGAGCAGTGACAGAACCCACATAACCGAGAACACACCCACCGAAATGCGGTGCACTGCAACAATAACAATCGTTCGCTCGAGGGATTTCACCCCCGCAGGAGCCAAATGTGAATGGTTGGTTCAAGGCCCAAGGGTGCGCCGGCCGTGATGACGTCATTGGGAAAGGCCGCTACGATTTACGTGCGCTTGGCTGCAGCCGCCCGAGGCGCAGGCCGTGCGGAGGTGTTTATCTGACTTGTCGCTACCTAGCCAAGACATCCTGCTATTATTTTGCCGGTTTATTAGCAGCACCGCTAGATTCAGCGGTACAGCATCTATCGCATGCAGACATCGGGCGGCTGGAGCTGCCGAGCTATGCGACACAGCATGCATCAGGCGTTCCCTCTGAGAGACATCTATTGGCTAGAACATGAACTGCTGAGCTATGCGGCACAGCATGCATCAGGCTTTTCCTCAGAGACATCTGTTGGCTGAAGTAAGAACTGCTGAGCTCTGCGGCACAGCATCCATCCAACCAATGGGCATTGCCTTACGTAAAATCCGATCCGCCGTCGCTAGTGGTACCGATTTGCTTCATTTGCACCGTTTTGCAACACTCCCTGCTATTATTTACCGCATAATATCTTCACGAATCACCTAATTAATACTGTTTGCATGTTCACTTCCGTTTATCACGTGCTTCCATAACCAGGGTGAAAATCGGCCTTCAGTTTGAAGGGAACTCCAAACTCACAAACACAAGCACTCGAGCATATCGTGGTCCAAGCCTATATTGGTGCAGCGAAGCATAGCATAAGCAAGCTAGACTGCTATGCGATTGCTATGCACATGCACATGACTGGTGAAGTAACGAATTACTGATACATTACTATGTTATTTGACAAACCGTCATCCACTCATCCGCGGTATTATGCAGCACATAATATTACATACTCCCAGGTTTCGAGAAAAAATGTTCAAAGCAGCAGGAACAAATGTTGATCTTTGTTGAGAACACAATAACGTTGATATAAGGCCAAATGAAGCCAGAACGAGTCCAAGCAAAGTTACTATCTGATCGAACACACAATCTAAGACAATGCAACATTGAATCAGACAGTGGCATAGCCTATCATAAACTCAATCAGACAGCGTCATTGCCCGGCATACACAATAGAAACAATGCAGTGATGCATAGCGCGCCGCAGGACCGTCCGCCGGACATTCCATCGGCTCGTGCTTTGACGTCACACATTTCTTCGTCGGTGAATCGTACGCCGATCAAAGTACGGTCTCCGTAAAATTCCGTCTACACATTTCTTCGTCTAGCGTTTTTAGTCTAACCAATCTTCGAACCAGCATTTTCCCCATACTGTTACATATGTACAAGACAAATAATAATATACACAAACAACGTTAACCTCGCATAATCGTTTCTGTAAAATATCAGTTTCTGGTATTAGCAGAAAACATCTTTCGCATCATACTTCTTGAAGCAAACTTAACATTGGGTTAAATAAGGTTAAGTTGGGTTGGGTTGGATTAGGCTAGATCGCAGTTCGATTTTGAAGTCTGTCTGCCGAAGAAATACAAGCTGATAAGCAGAAAACAAACTTGTTTAACATTGCGCCGATACTAGGAACAACGAGACGTTAACGAAAACGACAAGCAAAACGCAAGTTCCTTACATATGCAAAATTTTGAGGACGAGTAACCATGGATACGAAAATGTTCCGATACGAATAAAAGTAAGACGAAAAATGGGATAAAAGAAACACGGACCAAAAATTCGAGACGGAAGAAATGCGTCGGCAAAATTGGGTACGAAAAAATGCGTCGCAAAGCAATGCGGGCCGAAGATCCGTCATGAAACCCTACGTAGGTTCAAATTCACACGACGAGGCATTTCAATACATCATCGCCAACTGAACTCGGAGCCTGTCGAACCATCCCAAGACTTTCAGAGCATATTACGGCAGTGCGACCCTCATCAACTAACGCACACACTCTTTCAGTGATTGCTACCACCTCCCAGTGATAACAAGTTGAAGAGGCCGCAAATCGTGCGAAACACATCACGCGCAGACAGTCCCTGTAACATCCCCGTCTCCCACATCTGCCCCCGCCGTCCCCCGTCCCCGACACATCTCCAGTCTCCACAGGTCTCCCGGCCAGTCCCCGCCGGCCGCTGACGCCCACTAGGGATCCTGACCCGTCTGCAGCAGGTGCAGCGCCTTCTGCAGGTTAGTCACCGCCGTCGGTATGTCCTCGTAGTTGAGCGCGCTGTACGCCAACTTGCTGTACTTCTGCGCCTTGGCGATCTGGTCAAAGTTGAGCGAGGCGGACGACCCGCTGGCGGCCGCACGCGGCGCCGGAGCCGGCGTCACGGGGGCCGGGGTCGGGGCGGGCTGGTAGGGGTTGGGAGCCGGTGGCTGAGGTTGGTAGTAGCTAGGAGGTGGCGGCTGGGGCTGGTAGGAGCTAGGGGGTGGCTGAGGCCTGGCGGGTGGCTGCTGGAATCCCATCGTGTGGGGCTCAGACGGTCCAGGCCCGGGCTCTTGTGGCTGCTGCGGCACCGGAATAGACATTTCACCTTCGTCCTCATCTGGAAAACGATGGCAAATATTGTAAAGCATATTAGCAGCTGGCTTCCACATGTGATTTCCCACTATGTCAGTTACGAGAGCACTTACAGGGTGCGCATTAAGTTCTGGCCGCTTTACACCTGGTCTGTTTATGTCGACTCGGATTGGTTGGCAGTGTGCCAATGACCTGGGCGTGATCCCTCTGACCCCGGCCACCCTGTGGGAAGGATTAGAGCCCCTCCTTTTCATGTTTAGTTATGGATAATCAGAGGAAACGACAACTTGACGCTGGCTACCTGCGCGGGGCGGCCGGATCCGTCAGGATCTTGTCCGACGATAAGTTGTTTCATGTTGACGCCCATCTGAACAGGAGAAACTCCAGATACCTACCGGACCTCCCTGTGGACGAGGTCGACTCCAGGGTTCGATTTAACAGAGTCAATACGCACCCGCAGAATATCATGGTCCTCGGGGTGGTCGGTTCCGACGACAAGCAGTGTCCTATCATCTTCGTGGACGCCAACGAGGTCAACAGGGAGGTGTACGAGCGCCTGTTGTACACGGATGTCATCCCCTGGATCAGGGACACCTACCCGGATGGAAACTTTATGTTCCAGTAGGACGGGGCACCCACAACGGGGACGGGGCACACAACGCCAACGCCATCCAGCAGAAGCTGGCGGACGAGCTCGGAGGAGAGCCACATTTCTGGCGCAAGGAGATGTGGCCACCCCAGTCATCCGATCTGAACTCGCTCGGCTACAGCATCTGGAGCGTTTTGCAGGAGGTTCAGGCGATATCCCATCCCAACCTGGAGTTTCTCAAGGCTCACATCGTGGTGGTCTGGGATTGGATGGAGGAGACCTACATCGCCAACACCTGCCGCTCCTTCCGAGGCCGTGTGGACTTGGAGGCCGTCATCGATGCCAGCGGCGGCTACATCGATAAATATACTTGAAATTGCCCCTAAGTTGTTCTGTGTAACTGCATTTTGGATATAAATCCGAAAATATGTGTTCTGTACATGTGTTTGTACAATGCTGGAAGCGGCCAGGACTTAATGCGCACCCTGTACATAACACCTCCCCAATGCACATAAATCCAACATCAAAAACAAAGAAAGTGTAAAATATACACAAAAAAACGTGCGGGTACACGTATACTTACAGAAAGAAAAGGAATCGATGGCATATAATCATCTCCTGACTTGTTAAGCTACCATTCATCTCATTGCAATGCAATTCTATCGGTGTAGTATTCACATTTTACACTCGTTTGTGTGATAGGGGTTTGGGTTTTCACGGCGACGTAACTCCTGTGGCTTTATGGTGCCCATTTGTATTTTTACTTTACAACAAATAAGTAACATAGCAACTCAGACCCCACACGATCCACGGTGTCTCCAGATAACTTGTGTGTGGAAACGTCTGTTGTAAAACCTAGGTTTTATGCACATTATTATCTGCGATAGCAGTGCCATCCAAGGCTGCGGAGTCGACATAATTTTAGCAACTCCGACTCCGGCCTGCAAAAAATCGACTCTGACTCCAACTCCGATTTCGGCCTATATCTGTTCTCCAACCGCATGCTAGAAAGCAATATCGCTTGTGCATTTAACTATGCTTAAAACAAAGTGGACTTTGTAAAGGTTGTTTAGATTTCTTTAAAAAAAACACACAGAAAAGATGCCAATTTTCGGTCGAGACTTTGTGGTCGTGCCACAGCCACTGGTCACAGTGTTTGGCTGAGCACTTAAAAACTAAAAGGACGTAATCGAGACATAGATACTCACGACTCTGCTATCTCTGATTTTTCTTTATATCGGTGACCTAAGGTCAGATCAGTTTCGTGACCTTCCCATTATAAGTCACCGAGAAAATATACAAATGTGTAGGATACGCAATGTTAGATCAGAATAATTATTTTAAGAATATGTTATTATAGCTCATTCTTCATGACCCAAGTACAATAATTGCTCAGCGACCCCTACACGATCGAGTGAGGCCATCTGAGGCGCCCAGCACTTCCTTGCCAATAACTCTTGATAGCATAAAATGAAGCATAAAATGAACACTGTGTATGTCTCGTCGAGACGTGTCCGACATTTCGCAGCACGACACACTTGGTTCACCACATGACCTTAAATTACCTTGACCTGAGGTCAAATTTTGAAGTTGACTTAGGTAACCTGGTCACCATGGTATGATTCGAATCTCCCTGACGAAACGAGCACAATGACGTTAAAATGGGCGTCGTGTGACCATATAAAGAGTCGGTGCGTCCAAAACCCCAATTATCATCAGGTGGCGTTAAAAGTATTGCCCTATCTTCATCAGTCGGAAATCTACTGCTATATCAGTAAACTATAGGCTTCATTTTCCACTGATTTTTCTCTCTCGAAAGGGGTATTAAGTTGATGTCCCTATATGCCGACAAGTATTCTACCGACCAAAGTAATCACCAATTGCCAAAAAGTCGATTCCGACTCCGGGCCGGAGTCGGAATCGACAGGCCGGAGTCGGACTCCTGGCCTCAAAACTGCCGACTCCGACAGACTCCGACTCCGCAGTCCTGGTGCCATCCACTATCTAACTAGTCCTACTCGGTCCCGACTGCCGCGCCACCCACCATCGTCGCCGCCGTCGGGCCCGGGCTGCGGCTGCTCGCCGCGCTTCAGGCAGTTGTGGATGTAGGCCGCCTTCCACTTGGCGTACTTCCTCTGCTCCTGCACCTCCACCGAGACCTCGCCGAACGTCTCACACAAGTCGAATATGACGCCGGCGGTGTAGAACGCCTTCACCACGTTCCTGATGAAGAGACGAACACACCCACCCGTCAGTCGCTCGGAGCGCTTTGATGGGCCTGGTTTGGTGCAACAGGTATCGTTTTCACCAGACTGTGTCTACTAGACATGGGCTACTGCCATACCGAATAACACTTATTAAGTAGATCAGCCAAATGACTGAAGCTCATAAAACCGACAAAACCAAAGAGGCGACACGCATTAGCGTTACCTCTGCGATAACATTGCCAGAACTATCGTGTTCTTGTGAAATCAAGTTTGACAAGTTTGTATACAACAACCAGATGACTTGACAATTAACTGACAATCTTATGCATTTTCGGATCGCACCACTATGCTCTGGCCGTTGAATTGACGGCCAAACAAAACTATCAAAGCAATGTGGACGACGTAATGCGGCAGCAACAGGCGAAATACCAGTGAGCCATCCGAACAAGCCACGGCAGTCTGTGGCCGGCCACTGACTTGTTGAAGCGCGCCGCGCGGTCCTCCTTATCGGCCCAGAGGAACAGCCGGTTCGCGTAGTTCTCCACGTGGGCCTGCGCCACCACATCGTGGATGATGGCCTCATTCGACACGTTCGCCTGCAGGCAGACAGTAGCAGACGGGTCAATTCTGAACGGCATCGACTCGTTTTGAGGCAACTGGGTTATAAGAGCAGTGGAGAGAAAGCGAGTGGACAAAGTAAATTCTCTATGTTACTAGCCTCGACAAAATGACTCATGAGGGAAGTTGATCAGCAAAGATGGGCACCCTCTTCGACTTTGTTCAAGCTCTGCGAACTTCTTGACCTTTGGGTAAAACTGATGCCACTGACTGATGCCACTGACTGATGCCAGGATTGGGCGATTCGACTTCAGGTCACTGAGTTACGGGTAAACAAACTTTGACCTCAAATGGGTGCAGGGCAAGTTTCAATGCCTCATAACTTTAGCAGTTTAAGCCATAGCAATATGAAAGAAAGTGCAAATAATACACAATAAATCCGGCTTTAATCTAAATATTCACAAAACAAGGCCAGTGATATATGACCTTATTTGATCTAGACAAAACATTTTCAAAAATTGAAATATCGAAAGCAAGACGTACCCTCAGATTTCGGCACTGTTATATTATAATGCTCTGGATCTAAGTGATGTAAAAAATCCCCTCAGGTTATATTATGATTTTATGCCACCATAACTTTGTTCGTCAAAGTCAAGGCTGTTAGATTAGCTTACGAGTTCAAAGCAACTCGTTTCGTAAGATAATTCGAATGGGGCGTATCACATGGCACTCCTAGGTCACTTGATGCACCCACGGTTATGTACCTTTAGGTCTAGTTTCGAATGACATAGCACGACCATTTTATACGTCGATGAATGCGTCCCGACCAGCCCAACACAAGCACGTTTTAACCCGCGCCGTGCCGGGGGTTAGATCCCCCCTAAGGTTTTTCGAGGATAGCGGAAAAACGGCGCCGCGCAGCACCGCCGTTTTCGGCACAGCTGTTCATGCATCAATTACCTATATTATGTAAAATGATTGACCTCGGGTAATCTCAGGTCAGGTCACCAGCACAGTTTTTGGATGATCGGTTTTACACTTACAGGATTTCATAAGGTAATATACTACAATTCGTAATCTTGGATTTTTGATATCAGCGACCTAAGGTCGGGTCAATTTCGTGACCTCCCCATTATAAGTCAATGGGGAAATATTCAAATGCTTCCTATTACGAGGATACGCAAGATATCAGTCCAATTCCTTCTGGATCATGTTATCATAGGCTATTCTTGATGACCTAGGTGCCATTTTTGTTCAGTGACCCATACAGGGTCAGCCGAGGTCATCCGAGGTCACCAACACCTTTTTGTCAATAACTCTCGACAGAATGCCGATAGAGGTGAAAACGGTACCAATGTCAACGATACCAACGACACCAATACCAATGTGTTTGTCTCGTTGAGAAACGTCTTCCCATATGCAACATGACCTACTTGGGTCACCACTTGATCTTGACCTGAGGTAAGTTGACCAAACCTGGTCAACACTAATATGAGTCGAAGCACCTTGACGAGACAAACACGAAAGCATCAAAATTATTGCCTTATCTTTGTAAAAAGCTATTTGTGAAAACTGTTTTGCAAAAAAATAGCCTTTTTGACATTTGATGAGCTCTGAAGCCAAACTATTGACCTGAGCTAAAATCTGAGGACACCGGGTGCAATTGGATTTTTCAAGAGCTTTCGATTATGTTTTTCCGTTTGTTCCTAGCCATCATAATTCCCGAGATATTTGGAGGTGTTCGAAGTGAAATCCTAAAACTGGCAAATCTGACCTTTGATGACCTTTGACGACCTCTGGTGACCTCACTATTGACTTGAGCAAAAACATACCCGCAGTAACTTGGAATGTGTTTGTCTAGTGCCTTCGAACGCCCTTTTCTGAGTCTTTCTAGCCCTTTTAGTTTTCGAGTTAGAGGGTGGGTGTCTAACACCCCCCCCCCCCCCCCCCCCCCCCCGGCGAAGGTGGCGCCGAGCACCGGCACGGCGCGGGTTAACACACTTTCGAACGAAATTCGTTAAAAGCCATTCCCGAAAGAAAAAAACACTTGCCTCAATATATGGAAAGACACTTGCCTGTTTTAGTGAACAAAGCCCCGAAACGACACCACCTAGTTAGGCTCCAAGCGTTGGTAATTCGATCCAAACGCGTCGCCGGGTGGGGAGGGGTACCGGAGGGTGGGGAGGGGTACCGGAGGGTAACGAGTGTCTGCCACTCTCTGGAGCCTGTCGATTACAGAGTGGAACTCATGAGTCATGACGAACCTAGATAAGAAAACCAGGGTATCTTGGGGGCTTTGGAAATATACAACTTACTAAGCCCTACTTATTATCCCTAATGGCTCATTTACATACATATATCAACAAAGCTGAAGCCATCTATCGGCTATCCTGATCAGTTTCCGTTCCAGTATGGCAAAGGCTGACAACTATGGCAAATTCAGCAACGGCCTTTCCACATCAGAAACCCTGAAATCACAGAAGTTTGTGAAACTCGGGAACTAACTTTCTTAGAGCACTTATCCAAAGATCAATGTGTCTTGTCAGGACTCATTAACCCTCACCCTACGGGGGGGGGGGGGGGGGGGCTGACAGCAGCCCCCCCTCTCCTGAGGTTCTTCTTGATTAACTTTTTACACATGCGGCGCATCTAGCTGAAATTTCCCGTAGCTGAGTTTACAACAATTATACGTAGGCTGTAAGAAATAATTGAAATTGGTTAAGTAGTTTGGGAGATAATCATGTTTTGATGACGTCATGTTGGTGGAAAAACGATAAATATTAAAAAAATCGTAGAAAACCGAGTTTGGAAGCAAATTGCAAACGCAATTTACCAAAGATACAAAATAGCGTTTTCTTTAAAATGGCGATCTCGGATTTCCAAAATTTGTGTTTTTTTACCCCAATTTTTTTTTGTGTGAAAAATTACCACAAAATAAAAAATTTCAAAGATGTTAGAAAAACCGGAATAAATGTGAGAGAACTAAGTATGGACAATGCACACACACAATTTCAAAGCAATATCTCCATTTTGACTGAGTGATGGCTCCCGAAGTGTAGGAAACTCATGACGTCATTTTTTAAATATTTTTTTTGGACTTTTTTGACAAGATACGAACAAATAATTACCTTTTCTGTATTTCTGAGACAAAACTGGTCCAGGGACATGCCTTTTTATTTAAATTTAACAATTTCTAATTTGGAGGTTTTCTGACAGAGCAAAACCGCTGTTCTGGACGTAATCGATCCGAGGTCATTCACTTGACCTGGAAGGCCACCCGTTGACCTGAAACCTAAAAGTCGCATACTGTTAGATTCCTCTCATGACAGGCAACATGCTGGTTCTTACCGCATTGCTCCAAGTTGCTTGGTTCGGAAGTTAACAGCTGGGGGGGGGGGGGGGGGGGGGCTGTCGGGCTGTAGGGCGAAGGTGAAAAAACTCCCGTAGGGCGAGGGTTAAAGGAAATGGTTCATCTATTTTTTCTCTCTTCCAAACACGATTTTACTATATTTTGAAATACAATTTATTTTTATATTGTCAAAAATGGCGATACATCGCGCCGATTCAGGACAGAAGGTCATACATTATTATTTGCATCGAAACTTTATACATACTCTCTGAGTCAATGTCCTCACGTCACGCGAATGGAAAAAAATGGCTCAGACAATCAGATTCGAAAGTAGTCTCGTAAGGATACTCGCATTAGAGAAGTGCCAACCGGCGGCCGGCGTTTCGCTTGCTAGCACAGTATGCAAACTGATCGGCTGATAGCATGGCCTCTGCCCAGGCTATCGTAAGCACCGCATTCTTTCGTAAGCACCGCATTCCTTCGCCAAAAATCCAATATATTCGGCTAGAGTCTTTTCAGTCAAGAAAACTTGCAGATAGGGGTTTCCCCAACACGGGATACACAACTGCTGTCTCAGTTCAAAACCCCATGTTGAAGGTGAACTATTTCCTTTAACCCTATTAGTGTCGGGGGGGGGGGGGCTAAAACGACACACCATTAACCCTCGCCCTACGGGAGCTTTGTTCACCTTCGCCCTACGGGGGTGGGGGGGGGGGGGGGGGGGCTTGACAGGTCCCCTGTTAACTTTCCAACCAAGCAACTTGAGCAATGCGGTAAGAACCAGCACGTTGCCTGTCATGAGAGGAATCTAACAGTATGCGATTTTTAGGTTTCAGGTCAACGGGTGACCTTCCAGATCAAAGTGAATGACCTCGGATTTACCACGTCCAGAACAGCGATTTTGCTCTTCAGAAAACCTCAAAATTAGAAATTGATAAATGTAAATAAAAAGGCATGTTCCCTAGACCAGTTTTGGCTCAGAAATACAGACAATGTAATTATTTGTTCGTATCTGTCAAAAAAGTCAAAAAAGAAGAAAAAAAGTTCTAAAAAATGACGTCATCAGTTTCTTACACTTAGGGAGCCATCACTCAGTCAAAATGAAGATATTGCTTTCAAATTTCGTATGGGTATTGTCCATACTCAGTGCTCTCACATGTATTCCGGCTTTTCTAAAATCTTTGAAAATTCTGATTTTGTGGGGATTTAAAAAAAAGGTAAAAAACCCATAATTTTGCAAATCCGAGATTGACATTTTAAAGAGAATGCCATTTTGTATCTTTGGTGAATTGCGTTCGCAATTTCCTTTAAAAACTCTGTTTTATACCATTTTTCAAATATTTATCTTTTTTCCACCAACATGACGTCATGAAAACATGAATATCTCCAAAACTACTTACAGGGAAATAATGACCTTTTTCCACAAAAATGGAGTTAGCACTTGAAATCGCCAGACGAGACCAAAATATATTGTAAATTCATCACATTTTGCATGAAAACTTTCCTACCGAAAGATATTTCAAGTTAAAGTTGATAAGCGTTCCACACTTTTAACGACCGGTACTTGCAAGTACTTTTTTCCTCATCAAACTGCGGCTTTTCCCGTATCGTTTTTTTAACGAAATGGTGTGGAAAATATATTGTACGTTCTGCTTGTTGTGATTATATGCCCGGCGATCTTCTAAAACTAACAGCGATTGGAAAAAGTGGCAATAAAATCGGAAGCTCATCGATGCACATCAACGGCGGCATTGTTAGTGGTTGCGACCCTCAATTTTTGAAAATCGATTCATTGTTTTCAACATTAGGAGTATTGTATAATTTGTCTGTAGCTGTATATAACACTTTATATTATCATGAAAATAATAACTTTTCCCAAAAAAACTAACAAACAATAACACAAAACTGGCAATTAAATCGGAAGCTCATCGATGCACATCGACGGCGACCTATTTAGCGAAGCGATTTGTTTAAAAAGTCATTGTCATGCTTCTCGGCGCACTTAACCCATTATGGCGAGTTGTTCCTGATTAGTATACCCAAGTCCCGTAGCAGGCTTTGCTAATGACGTCACTGGTGCCATTCTTGTGTAGCATTGCAAAATATATCTGATTTTGAGTTGAAAGCTAATTAAAGACTTATTCAAATTATTGTTTTTAAGTTTGATTTTTCTTGTTAATCATTATTAAAGGTATTTTATCACTGTATTTCATAGTAGTTGACACTTCAGAAACTTGTGACGTAATAATATTGTATCCAATATGCATTTCCCTCACCTTTTGCTATTGTAGCGCAGTGCCGAGTGCTTTGCGAATACTAGCTTGTCTGGGGTTCAATTCATTCCGCCCTTATTTTATTAGAGTTGGTATAGTTTGCATGTTGTTGTTATTCATGACTTATACTGATAGTCAGTCATGCATCACGGATGCTTCACGGATTCCTTCACGGATTAGAGCGCTGCTCGAACGCACGCTAGTAGCGCTGGTAGCGCTTTCGTTCTCCATGGCAATCAGGCGTGAGCCAATGAAAAGCCAGAACGTATTCCCTTTCTGGCTTTTGATTGGCTGACGCCTGGTTGTCATGGAGAACGAAAGCGCTACTAGCGCTACTAGCGTGTGTCCGAGCAGCGCTCAGTTTGATCGGAAACGTCACAGAGCCTCCAAAAATGCCGCACTCGATGTAAACAATGGTAGGGAAGGACGAAGTTGTCAATGACCTTCATGAAGTACACAAGGTACTTGTTTTGTATTTTTTCCAAACTTACAACTTTGAATTTGGGAATAATTGTATTTAATTCTTAAATTTAAATAAAAAAAATTTAAAACCATAACGGTAGCCTAAGAAATTGTTGCTAACAAAATCAAAAGGTCATGATTTCCCTTTAACCAATTTTGTTTTACAGCATATGGATAATTGTTGTAAACTCAGCTACCGAAAATGTCAGCAAGATGCGCCGCACGTGTAAAAAGCTATTCAAGAAAAACTCAGGGTGGGGTGGGGGGGGGGGGGGGGGGGGGGGGGGGAGCTGTCAGGCCCCTCCCCGTAGGGCGAGGGTTAAAGGGAATGTTTCTACGATTTTTCAAACATTTTGTATTGGTTTCGAACTGAGATAGCCATTATATTGGCCGTTATTGAAATGTTGAAAATATTAAGGTCACTTTCCCCAAAACTTAGCCGTTTTTAAGCAATTAAATTTATAGTTTGCAAAATGGGGTCTAGGCCAGTCCCGCCGCTGATTGGCTGACAGCGACTTTTTCAGCCAATCCCACTTTCTCAGGCAATCAGCGGCGGTCCTATAGCTCAATAATGACATTCCAAATTTAAAACCTGAATTTGTATAAAGTTAAGTGACTTTTCGAGAGCCTCACAAGCCTAGAAAAAAAATCCCTTGTAGTTTGCTCATTTATGTAAATGAGCCTAAATACAATAATAGCCATAGCAGTGCTAAATGTTAACTGTTTGTAAAGTCATCTTCTAAGTTGCAGAAGAATGAAGTTATGCAGTTTGTAATGTATGTAACATTATAAATAAACAATAATACAAATTTGCAGAACTAAGTAACAGTATATAAACAAACAACATAAGCATGCATAAACGTGCATAATTTGAAATAAAACATAGTAAATCAGAGATAGAGATTTATATTGGTGTTGAGCAATATAGTACCTCTATTTCTTTTCTGCTTTCTTGAAATATGAATTAATTAGATCATGTTTCAACTTATAGATCAATTAATTATATCATGCGCGAAAGCCACCCCGACTAACCGACGCTGGAAACCTGGGTGAGATCGAACAGCAACAAGCTTTGCTTAGCTGGGGGCTCACCGGGTTCCAGCATAGACCTTCTGCTTGCCTAGACCAGGACCTGCCTTCCCCAACCTTTGTAAGAATGAAATTGTATCCTGCCTCACTGTCTGGCAAACCTTTCTTGATGGCAACGAGATTGGGGCAGCAGGCAGTGGGGCACACACTTGCAATCCTTACTAACTCGGTTACGTATGTGCGAATGTCAGAATGTATGATTCCCAGGGGCGTAGTTGGGGGGCAGTCACTTGTTGATTTCAGCAACGACTACTTTCTGCCTTCTTATTTTTAACCACATTACCAATGACCACTTAGCCTTCCTCTCTTCATTTGCTTTTTATTT
The DNA here is from genome assembly GCA_036785665.1 of Chirona hameri. Taxonomy (NCBI): domain Eukaryota; kingdom Metazoa; phylum Arthropoda; class Thecostraca; order Balanomorpha; family Balanidae; genus Chirona; species Chirona hameri. The sequence continues at coordinate 55,161 of JAXIVJ010001341.1, read as the reverse complement.
CTTCTTCCATTTCCTAGCTGGGAGTGCCGCGACATTTTCTCTTTTGTTCTCTGGTGTTAAAGTAAGGTGATGTGCGTCGATGGGATCGAGGGCGGGGGCACTCCTGGTCACCTGTTAATGGGTGGCGGCATAGAAAAAAAGGAAAAAAATATCACCATCGTTTTCAGCAGAATCTACTTCATATTTTCGACTACAACCAGCGTATATTTAACAACTTTCAGAAAGGTGAAACATTCCCTTTAAAGGGATTATCCCACCTTAACATTATATTTGAGTTGAGATAGCCATTTTGATGGCTTGACATTGCAATTAAGTATGGTAGCAGTTAACACAACCACAATTATCTAATCAAGAAGATATTAGTTTGATTTTGACATTTGTAAAAAATAAGGCCCATGTGTATTTGAATAGGGCCTCGAAACCGACAGCGTCGTCTCTCTTTACCCAACTGGTAATGATAGTCGACTTGTTTTAACCTGCGCACTGCAGGGGGTTTGCGCCGAACACGAACTGCAGGGGGGGGGGGGATTGATTTCAGCCCCTCCCCCCGTGAGATCTCGAAAACTACGCTACGCAACGACAAGCGGAAAACGGCATTTGATAGCTTGATACAAGTTCTATCAAAAGTATTTCAGTATTTTTTGTTTTAGGTCAGGTCAAAATTGAGGTCACAAGAGGTCATCAAAGGTCATATTTTCCAGTTTTCCCCTGTTTTAGGACTTCGCTCCAGAAATTCCCATATATATATATATATATATATATATATATATATATATATATATATATATATATATATATATATATATATATATATATGTATATATATATATATATATATATATATATATATATATATATATATATATATATATATATATATATATATATATATATATATATATATATATATATATATATATATATATATATATATATATATATATATATATATATATATATATATATATATATATATATATATATATATATATATATATATATATATATATATATATATATATATATATATATATATATATATATATATATATATATATATATATATATATATATATATATATATATATATATATATATATATATATGCGCATATGCATATGCATATGCATATACACATACACATACACATACAGATACATATACAAATACATATACATATACATATACATATACATATACATATACATATACATATACATATACATATACATATACATATACATATACATATACATATACATATACATTAGGGTGCCCCCTTTTGTACGCTTTTTCCGAAAACCTTTGCTCCATAAGTCTCAAATGATGTATTCGAGGGTGCTGATCACGAATCTGGCATTTATTTTTGAAAATTCGAAAATTTTACGATAGCAGTAATCGATTGAAAATTCGAAATTTTGAGATTTTTTGACATTTTTTGCCGAAAAGGGGGCATAATTTTTTAATGGGTAGCGTTTATGTTTATGTTACGTCGCTCACAGGTAATGAAGAACAATCATTTTGGAGCAGATCAGCGCGAAGAGAGCACCTCTAAGTGGTTTCAAAGTCGTACAATTTTGATTTTTGTACGACCCGGTTTACTGAATTCCAAGTAATAGCCTTGCGGTGTATTGATAATATATCGTGACTGATCGTTGGCATACATTACATCGCATGCATCTAGGTATAAGAAACACCTACTTCTAAGGAAGCGCTACTTCGTAAGAACTGTAGGAGGCTGACTCTCAGTTTAAGACACTGCATGCGGTCTTTCTACAGTGTTTTCTTTTTAAGGTGAAGGTTTGAGTCGCCTTTTGAAGATGAGGAAGGAGGGTTTCAAAATCGTGCGAGCTGTATTTTGTCCGATCCAGTTTGGTGTTCCAAAGTGACAGCCCTGTTGTGAAAATACCGTGCCTGATCATCGACGTTCATTACATCGCATGGCTGTCTGAAGAGCTTGCCATGGAAGAGGCGCAACTTCGTAAGAAACTGAAGGAAGCTGATCCTCAGCTGGAGATACTGCCATGTGATCTTTCTGACAACGTGCTTCCCACTATTGGGGATGTTTTGGGTCGACTTTTGAAGATGAGAATAGAGAAGGTACACGAGAAAAAGGTGTTGGAAAAATTTGTTTCTATCAAGTCTTGTATGACGGCGGTGGCGATGGAGGTGCTGGCGATATGGGAAAAGGCGTCCATTCCTGCACAGCGCCGTGACGTTGTGGAAAAACGCGTTTCCGCGCTGTGGGATCAGAAAGTGGCCCTACGAAAAATGAAGCTAACGCAGAGCACTTGCTCTGAAAGGATGCGCATCGATGTATCCGCTCTATTTGACGTCTCAAAAGTTGGCCAGCCACCTGAGCTCGAAGAAGACAGAAAATTCCTTGAAGATCAGAGAGGCCCACGGCGGCAGAGGATTGGTGACCTGGATGCGGAGACGACTCAACACTGGGGAAGAAGGGAGACCAGGAAAGTGGCTGCCGCTGCTGCTGCCAAGCTTCGCGTTACGAGGAAATGTAAGCAGTGCGGGGGGGGGGGGATATTTCGTTTCTGTGCGTTGTGTTTCTGATAATCGTAGTTGCATGAAACAAATTCGACAGTGTGCAGTTTTCAGAGATTGTAAATGTTTTTTAGTTTGATCGATTTTCAGTGCTTTATAAGGAAGCCATAAAACTGAATCGCTGTTATTTTACAGGTACGGAAGAAAGCACCAGCAGGAATACACCAACGGACAGCAGCAGCGGCATCACAGAGCAATGTCTTCCTGAACGACCCGCGAAAAAGTCAGCTAAGCGGCACATCACAATGGTCAAATCTGAAGATGACACCGACACAACTGTGAAGAACGACGTTGATGACGATGACTACGTGCCATCTGAGCGACAACGTCGAAAAACCAGCACAGGTCGGCAAGACCCGGTGGATCTGGTAGGGGTCGCAGAAGCACTAGACAGCGGCGCTGTCGGCGCCCGGAAGGGAGCCAAAATACTGACGGCACTGTCTGTGGCCTTGAAAGGATCTTCTTCGGACAATGTCATCACAAAGAAGAAAGTACAAACTGCTTTGGATAAGAGCAGGATGGAGAAGCTGAACATGGTGACGGATGCTGCTGCAGGCTGCACAGCAGTGTTCTGCGACGGAAGAGACGATCAGTCGAGATCTGGAGGAGGCAAAGTGCTTAACGTCAGTGTCAACATGGAGCCAGGTGATGTGTTTATAGGGCATTTCTCCTGTGGCAACGGGCACTCCGGTCGTGAAGTGGCAAAGAAGTTGAAGGAGTTCCTGGAGGCACGTGGCGTTGACCTGGAAAGCATCAAGTTCATCGGGGGTGACAGCACCGCTCAAGTGACCGGATTCAAGAACGGCTGGATGGCTCATTTTGAAGCTCTGCTCGGGAGGCCACTCGGACGCATTGTCTGTCTCTGCCACCAGGCGGAACTTCCATATCGGGCGCTCTTCCATTGGATTGATGGGAGATCCACTGGACCAGGAACCTTCGCTGGCCCAATCGGAAAGTGCCTTGCGGGAGATGTGCACTCGCAGGAAGTCGTGAAGTTTCCCGTCATTCAGTGCGACGATTTTCCAGCGATGTCTCCAGAGACGGAGAAAGCCCTCAGCAACGACATGAAGCTGCTGTACAGGTGCGCGAAGGCCGTGGTCACCGGCGATGCAGGTGATGTGGCGCACCTGCGCCATGACAACCTGTGTATGTCACGCTGGTACACAGCACAGAGCAGGCTACTGCGCTATTACATGACGCAGGCCGAACCAACACCAGGGCTGGCGACTCTGGCACGGTACGTTGTGTGTGTATACGTACCTGTCGTCATGCAAATCAAGCAGAGGCCAGATGCTGTACACGCGCCTGTCCACATGTATGACTCTCTTCGTCGTCAGAGGGATAACTTCACGGGGGAAGCACTGGAAGTCATCATGAAGAACATGAAGCGCAACACCTTTATGGTACACGCGGAGAACATGCTCCTGGGGATGCTTGGTGACGACGACGCTGCCGTTCGATCAGAGGCAGTAGACCTCATCCAGGTCATTCGAAGCACCAAGACCAACACTGAAGAGGACAGCGGCCAGCAGGTTCGACTGTTTCGTGCCCCAGTGATTGACACAGAGGCGCAAAAATACACAGATCTGGTGGACGTTCGATCACTTGTCGAGAAAGGCGCTGACGTTGAACCCCCGTTCACCAAGAACAAGGAAGCCGCAGAGATAGAGCGACTCAAGGATGACCGACTACAAACCGGCGTGCCATCACACACACAGTCCACTGAACGTGCGGTAAATCTCACTACCGAAGCCACTGCAGCTGTCAGCGGGGTAGAGCGCCAGGACGGCCTGTCCCTCAATAAGAGGGCCTTTAGAAGCCGGCACAGTGGCCAGGTGACTAAACAGCGTTTCTGATTATCGAGCAGGTAGGGTGTCTGCGATCGGTGGTGATATTTCTACTGATGGGATCCTTAGTCGGTGACTAGTCCCGTGAGGCTGTTGTGACCAGTTCTTGTCGGATACAGTGGTTGTGATACGATTGTGATATGATTGTTATGTGATTATGCTTGTGATTTGTTCGCAAAAAAACTAGCCAAACGGAAAAAGGGTTTCAATTACATAACTGAGAACATTCAATCGTCTCCAAAACAAACAAGCAAAAAATCATTTTTTTCCACACAAACCACAGAATCGTGATCAGCGCAATCGATTACATCTGATAAAACTGATATAGAAAATATATTCAGCAAAAAACGTTCAAAAGGGGTCACCCCAACGATATATAAATCACAGGGATATCTGGAATTCAGTTAACAGGGTCGTACAAAAATCAAAATTGTACGACTTTGAAACCACTTAGAGGTGCTTTCTTGGCGCTGATCTGCTCCAAAATGATTGTTCTTCATTACCTGTGAGCGACGTAACATAAACATAAACGCTACCCATTACAAAATTATGCCCCCTTTTCGGCAAGAAATGTAAAAAAATCTAAAAATTTCGAATTTTCAATCGATTACTGCTATCGTAAAATTTTCGAATTTTCAAAAATAAATGCCAGATTCGTGATCAGCACCCTCGAATACATCATTTGAGACTTATGGAGCAAAGGTTTTCGGAAAAAGCGTACAAAAGGGGTCACCCTAATATACATATACATATACATATAGATATAGATATAGATATAGATATATATATATATATATATATACATATATATATATATATATATATATATATATATATATATATATATATATATATATATATATATATATATATATATATATATATATATATATATATATATATATATATATATATATATATATATATATATATATATATATATATATATATATATATATATATATATATATATATCGGAAACTATGCTGGCTAGAAACAAACGGAAAAAAGCAATCGCAGCCATTTAAATTTGCAATCGACAACATGTCCTTAAATTTGATCTCGGGTCAATATTTGAGGCTCCAGAGGTCAACAAAGGGAAAATGCTGCTCTTTTGCAAAATCGGTTTTCGCTAATAACCTTTTACCTAATAAAGGTAACGGAACACTGTTTACGTCATTGTGTTTGTCTAGTCAATGCGCTTCAAATGATATACACGGTGACCTTGTTAAGTCAACTTCAAAATTTGACCACAGGTCACGTGACCTTGACCTGAGGTCAAGATCCAAGTAGGTCATGTTGCATATAGGGAGACGTGTCTCGACGAGACAAACACATTTCTGTCGGTTTTACTCCTCTATCTTCATTATGTCGCGAGTTATTGACAACAAAGTGATGGTGAACTCAGATGACCTCAAATGACTCCATAGGGATCACTGAACAAAACTTACACTTGTATCATCAAGAACATCCTATAATAACATGATCCAGAAGTAAATGGACTAATATCAAGCATATCCTTGAAATAGGAAGCATTTTAATATTTCCCCATTGACTTATTATGGGGAGGTCACGAAATTGACCTGACCTTAGGTGACCGATATCAACATTTCGAGATAAACGAATTGTAAGTACTTATGCCTCATGACACCATGTAAGTTTCAAACTGATCGGTGAGAAACTCTGGCTTTGGCACAACTGCAAACGTTTTTGGAGGTGGGGTCACTTGACCTGGTCTGATGACCTGACCTGATATGATCCGGTCTTTTTTCCAAAGTGTGCGCAAATGATGACCTAACAGGTGTGCCAAAACCCGGCAGCGCTGCGCGCCGCCGTTTTTTTTAAAGCTATCTGCGAAAGCCCTGAGGGGGGGGGGGGGGGGGGGGGGGGGCTTTCGCAGATATCAACACCCCTGCAATCAACACCCCTGCAATGCGCGGGTTAAGGTCAGCCTTGGAATATTTTCGTCTTTTATTTATCGATCCCCGGGTGGTTCGCAATCTACAGGCTAGCACTATCAGCTGGAGTTCATGCAGCAGTTGGCCGCCAGGGACCGCTAGTGAGCCATGGTGTTATGACGTCGCAAGCAAATAGTACCAGTTAAATATTTAACACTAAATATTTATTTATTTATAAATAAATAAATCAATCAATATTTAGTGGTACCATTTGCTTGCGACGTCATAACACCCTGGCTCACTAGCGGTCCCTGGCGGCCAACTGCTGCAACAACTCCAGCTGATAGTGTTAGCCAATCTAGACACCGGAGCGCTGCTCGGCACACGCTTTTCGCTAGCTGACGCCACAATTACGCCACGGAAACAGATGCACAGACATAACTCACAGAAGCACTTCCAGAATCCAGACTCTGCTTCAGGGGCATAATCACATCTGTGTTTGTTTTCATTTCAGTTTGATTTGTCTCATGCGCCACTATTGAAACACATCCGCTAGCGCTTTCGCCGCTTCTGCGATTTTCCACTAGCAGAGATAGCCTCTCGGCAGGCTCCACGGTTCCTATCGTGACGTATTCCCTTTCTGGCTTTTCATTGGCTGATGCCTGGTTGCCATGGAGAACGAAAGCGATACTAGCGCTACTAGCGGCCGCTAGCGTGCGTCCGAACAGCGCTCTTGTGGTTCGCTGTTTTTCTGCGCAATAAATGTCGACAAAACATTGTGCCATACATTTGGCAGTACAAAGGATTTCCGTTATTAAAAAAAAATAACGACGTCACCAATCCAACTTTCCGCTTAAAACTAAAAGTTTAATATCTTTCAAGATACATTTTTTTCCGAAAAAAAGTTCACGAACATGTTCAGCTGACCTCGCCTGACATGAAGACATACAATTAAGTGTGATTCGACACCTTTCAAAAAGGTGGGGACAGTATCTTTAAGGTTTTTTCCCTCCTGTCCCCAAACGAGTAAAGATACGGCCATCTAACTTTTTGACTTTTCCTAAATATTCATTGGGTACATTTGGGATTTTTTTTCTCCAATAACAATTACTCACCAGGAGCGGCTCCAGCCGTGTTTTTTTGGGGGGCATGTTTTGGTTTTCAGCGTGACTCGGCTTTCAAAGGGAATCAATTTTCATTCTATAACCGTTGTAAATACGATCCTACGACTTTCACACCTTTCCTTACTGTGTTGTGTAGACATGTTGAACATTTGTTCAATTCTTTGGATTGCACATGGGCGCCTTCAGGGACGTATTTTAGGAGTCATTTTGGGTCACTGGTATTTCATCTAAATCTGAAAGATAAGAATTTCGATCTCAGTGAACCTTCTTAGCTGTTACTTGCACACCTTGTGTGATTTTTATATTTATTTTTGGGTTTCCCACAGGCGACTGGAGGAACGGGGTTTGGGGGCATGAGTACACACAAATTGTGTTTAGTAACTCAAAACGTTATTTTGCGGTGGACTATCTCGTGTAATATCATCTGCATGGATCACAATTGTATTTTGTGGCATAAGCAGTTCCAGGGGTGGGATGCAAGCACATTTCCCAATGTTATGGGTGGCTCCAGGGATGAAAATAAGTTGTGGACCCATGACGTGTATCTACATGGCAAAAGATATCAACTTGAAACTTGGTGACCTGTTTTATCAATGCCTTGCACACCTCATTTTTTGTTGTTGAATTTTTTTTTCCCAATGGCGACATCAGGGACGGATTTTGGGGGCATTTGTTTGACTCCATTCACGCACATTGTGTTTAGTGCCCCTGAGCGTTATTTTGCAGTGGGTAATGTCATGCAACATCATCTGCATGGACCACAACTGTATGTTGGTCCATTAGTGGTCACAGGGGTGAAATTAGGGGGAATTGCGGACCCATGGTGTGCCACTACATACCAAAATATAGCAAATATATAATTCAATAAGCAAATATATAATTCCCCTCCCCTTCCCCTCCTGAGCACGCCACTTCACAAATAAAAAACGCCATAATTTACTTTATCATGCATACACATATAATTATAAGCATCTAAAACAGAAATAAAAGTGGCAAAAATATTATAGTGACATCTTTAGATACCCTCTTTGGAATTACCTGAGAACGCCATTGGGTTCATTTCCCCAAACTCTAAAAAGCAGTATATGTTAGAGCATACAATTTGGTGGCGAAATCCAACACCATGACAACATTGCATTCAAACAACATCCCAGGGCAAAGAATCTAAAAATGCATGTTTTCCCCCATTGTTTTGCTACCTGTATATGCCCATACCAAAAAAATTCATATTTATAAATATAGGAGTGTAGTTCATGCTCCAAGAATCGAATGCCACTTTCCTGGAGAGAATCAGTCCAGCGGTTTCCAGGATATGAGGGGGGGGGGTAGGCCCCCCAACAGATTCGTTTTTTTTTGCCTGACAGTAATAGGGTTAAGGGGCAAAGCATGATATCCAAATGTAAAATCTAGAATTTGACCTCAGGTCAAATAATCAAATAGATAGTCACCAATAATAGGCCTATAACTTCCACCAAGAATTAGCATTTCATTCTTAGCCCCAATTAAAATCGGCTCCCTATTAATCAATCACCAAAACGGACAGAACAGCACCAAAAAGACCACTCGCCACCAAAATGAACAAAACGCCACCAAAATGGACACTCCATAGCCAAATAGATTAATGCCACTAATTTGGACAATGCCACCACCAAATTGGACACTTCCACCACCAATATAGCACATCCTGCAGCCGAAACGTCCACTTGAGTATCCAGATGGAAGAAAAAATGTCCAAAAAGGACACTCACAGCCTAATTGGCTAATTTACCACCAAATCACTTAGACCGAATACCAAAATCTAGTAGGGAAGGTATAAATAAAACCAGAAATTAGTATATTTGCCCTCGTCAGCTAAACAAGATCATATTCTAAACCAAACTGTCATGCCAGATAGCGTCGCGACAACTGACAAGTACGGGTTCCGCCGCCATTTAAATTGGAGGGTCCAAAAACCGACCAGATTAGCCGACGATGTACCATGTTTCGCAACTATGGGACCGATCTACTTGATTTCTTCACCAATCGATTCCGACTGGTCGGAATGGGTGCCGTTTTGAGTTGTATCCACAATGGTGCAGTCAAGTGGACGAAATTGGACCCGAATTTCCCCGTATCAATTTGTCGACAGCGTCATGCTACGAACCTATGGCCGGACCAATTTGGGCGGGGTCTTCACCATTCCACCCGGCGTGGTCCAAAACGGTGCCGTTTTGAGTTGTATCCACTTTAGTCCAATGTAAGTGGACCAAATTGGACAAAACTACCAAAAATCGTTGCCGACGTCATGCTCCTAACCTATGGGACCGATTTGGGCGGGGTCTTCACTATTCGATCCGGCGTGGTCCAAAACGGTGCCGTTTTGAGTTTTATGCACTTTGGTCCAATGTAAGTGGACCAAATTGGACCCAAACCACCAAAAATCGTTGACGACGACGCCATGCTCCGAACCTATGGGACCGCTTTGGGCGGGGTCTTCACCATTCGATCCGGCGTGGTTCGGCTTTAGTTCGCATTTGCATTTTGCCCACCCCAGCCTAAAAAAAAACTGGCGACGCCTATGAAGCTAGGTCGATCGGCATACCGATTTATCTTGGATTCATCCATCCTCCCCGTAACCTAAAATCATAGCTCGATGCCCATGATCGATGATAACGGCGAACAGGGAGTATGAGATGCTTCAATTACGTATATTCTGGCATGTCTTTGACCAGCAAGTTGCTTAAAAAAGTTATGAATTTTGATGATTGTTCAAAGTCCTCCGCCAGCACCCTGATGCTGTTCAATGTTCATGCTGTTTAGTCGGGTTTCTGCATTCCATATTCCATCTGGCATCGTTGGTGGTGGATTCGTCTTTTTGGTGGTGAATTGGTCTTTTTGGAGGTGGCTTGGGCTATTCTGGCATGTTTGTTAAGTTGATGGGGAGAGTGTCCACTTTGGTGGTGGAAGTGGCCATTCTGGCTGTTCCATTAATTTTGTCCCATTAAAATCTATCACAGCTCCCTGTTGGTGATAGGACCTCAAAACTTTTGTGTGTGATATAAAAATACATAGCTGTAAAAAAATATGCTGATAAAATGCATGAGCTTGGCAAATTATCAACTCCAATTAAGCTTCATGACAGTTTAAATGGAATAATAATATGTGGTACCATTGATGCCACTCTATAAACAATTAAACATAAAAACAAGCAAACAAAAATCCATACAAACTTACTTTTTTGGTACTTTCCAACCAGTCCATCAAGGGAATGAGGACTGCCAGGGAATCATTGGATTTGTCAATCCCCATGCCTGTCTGCAGTGCATACAGGCGACCTGAAATAAAGCAAATAAGTTACAAATGGTAAATCAAGAGTTGGTCTCCATTACGGGAGTTCCAGATCTACTATAGTAATACAGCACATATTCAGGAAAGAAATAGGCCAATACAATTGAAACAAACCAAAATGTCACCAACACATGACAAAATATGTAAGTATTTCAAATTGCCAATGGTCAAAAAATTGGAATGCATGACCAGGGGCTCCGCCACAGGGGGGGACGTATCCCCCATTCTTGAGCCAGGGGGAAGATTATCCCCCCCCCCATTTACCCTGACAAACAACTAGAAATCAGTGTTCAGTTGTACTAATTTTTTGTTATCCTCCCCTGAACAAGCTTTCGCTGATGCTCCACCCTCCCCGCTCAACAGCTCTTCACTGACACTCCACGCCCCTGCTCAATATCTTTTTACTAACACTCCAGTCTCCACCCCCATCAACAACTTTTTGCTAACGCTTCACCCACTCCTCCGGTCAACAACTTTTTCTAATGCTCCACGCCCCGCCCCGGTCAACAACTTGCTGCTGACTGAGACCACTCAGCTTCCCTCGATCACGGTCCCACTCCCCATTTCAAAGGCGTGGTGAAGCCCTTGTGCATGACAGTCGCAGACACTGGTGTTATTTATGATAACCAATATCACTGCATTTCTGGCAAAATATATTGAGACATCAGAAAATTGTATATTAACTTGTAAGAGTAACCACACAGAAATAATGCCAGCATGAGTAATTACAATACAAAAACTCACACCAATATGATATGACAGGATCTCGCTTCTCATGTTCAGACGCAACCTTCAAGAAATGCTGAATGGGTTTCAAGATCGGAGGAACTGGAGGCAGGCTAAGAGCCATTTTTCGCTTAATAAACAGTTATAATAGACTACAGAATCAAACCTAGCAGGGAGTCAACAACATGAACCGCAAGAGACTCTGGCCAAGGCCGTATAAGTAAGGTAGAACCGTCCGGGCATTTTAGTGTACCGGCATCCACTATCATGACGTCTCTGGATACCTGTCGTTCCCGACTCAGCCGCCGCCGCAGTGGCTCCGGTCCGACGTGGTGCGAATATTTTGAAATGTAGTTGCGGATGTTAGGGGTGGTCGCAGGTCGATGGGGTCAAGGCCCTAAATGGTGGGGGACATCAAGGCCTGTAGCGGGCCATGACTCCCCATGGACCTCTCAAGCCAACGGAAAATCCTCTCAGGTCGACGGAGGGCCAACGGAGAATCCTCTAAGACCGACAGAGGGCCCTTTCAGGCCGACAGAGGATCATCTCAGGTCAACTGAAGACCCTCTCAGGCCAACAGAGGACCTTCTCAAGCCGACAGAGGACCCTCTGAGGCCGACAGAGAACCCTCTCAGGCCGATGGAGGGTCGTCTGCCGACGGAGAGACCTCTGAGGCCGACGGAGGACCTCTCAGGCCGACGGAGGGTCCTATCAGGCCGACGGAGGGCCCTCTCAGGCCGACGGAGGATCTTCGCAGGCCGACGGAGGGTACTTTCAGGACGATGGAGGGCCGACACTCTCAGCCTCTCGGAGGACCCTCTCATGTTGACGAAGGGCCCTTTCAGGCCGCCGGAGGATCCTGTCAGCCCGACGGAGGATCCTCTCAGGGCTACGAAGAGTCCTTTCAGGCCAGAGGACAGGGGACAGAGAGACGTTCTGAGGTTCTGCAAAATCTAAGATGGCAAATGAAGCACCATGGCAAGAGCCCAAACCTGAAAGAAATTGAGCACAGAGGGGTGAGGTTTCAAAGTTTCACTGGCAGTCCATGTATCGTGGCATTCCTACGTTACGTCAATGACATTGTAACCTATATACAACCTTGATTGCAATGAGTATTGACAAAAACCATGATTTATATCAGATAGACCAAAACAACAACCACTCGTTTCCAGAATCCCAGATACCACCCGATCGCGCACATTCGAAATCGCAACCACTGCGACGACGGGGCCGAGCGCCGAGCCGCCGCCGGCCAGGTATCCAGTGACGTCACACCTAATGTTTTTTACCACCCGGCGATCCGCACATAGGAAGGCAGGGACGATAGCCCCCTGGACTCTGGAGCGAAGGCCGATTGATTCATCACTCATATGCGCCGTGTTATACACTTGCCGTGTTCTGGTAGTAACCCAGTGATTTGTTTACATTCTGCAACAGCCACCATGTGACGTCATTGAAGGAGGCTGCTCCTGGCTTAGGATGGGTCAAAGCCGCATTTTTTTTCGATTTTCTCAAGGCCGTAATTTTTTCCTTCAGGTTTTCGCCCAGATTCCCACGTTATTTTACGCGCTGAATAATATGGATACATTTATTTGGCTCCAAAATATGTTTTTCGGTTGGAACAAGCCAAGAGCGCGTAGCCAAGGCGGGTGCCAAGGGGCCATGACCTCCTGGAGGGCAACCGAGGTCGGCCTGTAAGGCCCTCGGTCGGCCTGAGAGGGTGTTTGGATGGCCTAAGCGGCCCTCAGTCGGCTTGAAGGGTACCTCAATCGGCTAGAGGCCCTCGGGTCAGATTGATGGGCACTCAATCGGCCTCAATCCCAGTCTGAGAGAACCTTCAATCGGTGTAAGAGGGCATTTTTACGGCCCGAGACCCTGAGTCAGTAAAAAGGACCCTTCGCTCCTATAATAGGATCCTTGGTCGACCTGAAAGGGCCCTTGCCAGGCCCGAAAGAGCTCTTAGCCAGTCTGAGAGGGCCCTTATACGAGACCTGCAGAGGCCCTATTCCAGTCTGAGCTAGGGTCTTTGCAGTACCTGAGAGGACCAGGGGACGATCCAGAGGGGGAGGGGGGGGGGGGGGGGTCAAAGGAGCCATTCCCTCCGCAAAGGTCCTGAAACTATGATTCCCCCAAACAAAAACGGCCTGACGTACAGTGGCCGACGGCGCGCTCTACCCCCCCCCCCCCCCCACACACACACGGTCAACAACATTTCGCCGACGGCTTGCTCTCCCCCCGGTCAACAACACTCTTCGCTGACTGCTGACGTCTCACTACCGCCCCCCCCCCTCCTCAACAACTTTTTTCTTCAATACGCCACTGGATTTGGCTCCCCAAAACTCACGCTCTTGGAGAATACCCTCGACATGAGGCCTGTCTCGGAGGGCCATGGTCAGACCTTATGCCAGTCTGAGAGGGCTCTCGCCAACATGTATAATCTAAGTTAAATTACATAGTACAGAGCAATGCTTATAGCGTCACCCAACTTCGCCCGTCGCTGGCAGAGAAGACTTTCTGCTTTCCGAATGCTCCAAATCAAACAAAAGTATCCAAGAGTTTGAAAAATGAGGCGATGGGCGTCTTATCGATCCTTACACGTAATCCGCCCCTGCCATCATCGAGAAAAACGTCACAATTCACAATCATCAATTGCGCTAAGATTACGCATAGTGATGCTTGATCACCCGGAGTAGATCAGTTGAATACAACAATGGCCTACACTGTAGGGCTTTGCCCAATTCAAAATAGGACATTTAACAAATTTGGACATCAGGGGAATTCAATATCGATTAACATCGGCTACATGCTGAAACCGACCCCCTATCTGGTGTGAAGTGCACTGAGGCGAAACGAAGTGCATGGATATATTGTGCATCATTCAACACATATCAGCAAGTACGTACAACATAGAATGCGAAATTTCGCATTCAGTTGAAAATTCGTACGTTCACACTGCCAGCAAATTAACGATTTCTCGCCGTAGTTTCAGCAGATGTTGGAGGTACAGAATACCGCAACTGTCACAACAAATGATGCGAAAGGGCTCTTCATTAATTTGCTTTATGTAACCTAACAGTTCAAGTGCTGCAGAGATCCCAACAACCGCTGGAATTGGGCGGAAGCAAGCCGTCGACCATACTGATGAGTGTCACAGCAAAAAGCGAATACGCTGGCCTATGAGCCTTCTCGCGACACATCATCACCACATCCATAGGTTAGCACATCACATGACCCGAAGAAACATACGCGCACCAAGAGCAGATTCGGCGGAACTGATAGCCACCGTGGCATGACACGAGACCAACCAGTGATGCGCCAAAGCCATGAAGCGAATAGCACCTCTTGTCAGACCCCAGTCCGCAAAGAAGCTGCCGCGCGAGTACCGCTCTGCGATCGTGAAGCCTTTTTGGAGGTATCACTGATTCTCAATCCCCCCCCCCCCCCCCCACTCCCATAACGGTCTAAATGCCAGCACCAGCACACAACCAACAGCGAGAACAAGAAAATTCCGCAACAGAATATTTCGCATGTCTACTTCGCTGTCGCTTTTCGAGGCAGGTCAACGTCGGGAAGCAAAAGTAAATTAAACTCTCTTTTGATCGTAAACGATAAACATGACACCATTCTGGGAGTTTGTCAAGATGCTGGATCGCCACCACAAGCTAGAGCACCAGTCAGCCAATGTCCTCCAAACCGCCAGGCAGTGGGAAGAGGTACTGGCAGTGCCGCACGACACTACTTGTTGCTGGTGACGGCCAGGTAGTGGTAGTTGGGAAGCACCTTCTTGAGAAAGTCCAGCTGGAGCGCCTGCGGTGCCGGCCGCTCGGCCTGCACGCGGCGCCGGTTCTCCTGGCCGAACACCACCGTGTTCTCCGGCAGCGTCTCCCGGTTCGAGAGCCGGCACATGGCGCCCACCACGCAACCGCTGCTCACCGTCGTCTCGGGGCCCACCTGGCTCTTACACTCGAGCACGTTGTTGTTGCCGACCGATAGAGCCTCGCAGCAGCTGTCCACCTCGAACACGTTGTTACTGCCGATGCGCATCACCCGGTCAGCCGAGTACGACTCGCCGGGAGGCAGCCGGTTGACGATCTGCGCCTGCTCCTCGACCAGGTTGGCGGCGCCAAGCACGATGGGGCCGCCCTCGGCCACGATGCGCGCGCGCGTGTGCACCACGGAGCGGGGCCCAATGGTGATGTCGCCGACCAGCTCGCACTCGGAGCAGACGACGGCGTCGGGCGCGATGCGCAGCTGCGGGTTGTTCTCCACCAGACGCGACATGCCGCCGAGCTCTGTGGAAGGAGGGCGAGTCAGTGGTCGACGCACACTGAGCTCATCAAGGTGAGATCAGATGTGGACAAACACGAGACAGAGTAGGGCATTGGCTGGTTATTTTGTAATGAAAAATAAGGTCACAGTATCACAAATATAAGTATTTTTCCCTTATTACCGAGCGGGCGCAAAGCGCCTGTGAGGTTTCTCGTCAACTTACTAGACAAATTTACGTTTGACCCGGCCCGACCCGGCCATACATACGCTTTTCGGAAGCTAATAACTTTGCAACCACTGCTCGGATTGAGATTGGGTTTTCGCCATTGGATAGGTCCATCAAATCAATTTTGTTTTGGGTATGGTGCGTTCTGATATAGGTGGTACCACAGCGCGTGGCAGTTGGCACACGCGAACGTCGAAATGAACAACACACCTTGCAAAAATGATTCTTGATAAAAAATGGCTGTATTATTCTAAGCATTAATTTATACGCTGAAGCATGCAGCGCTCAGAACGCACTCCCTTTTGGCGGATTTGAGAAAGGAGATCATGAACAATTTGATAACAGTAAGGCGCCGTAGTCGGCGATGAATGAGCGAGCGCGAAGGAAATGCATGGTGAATTTCAACTCGATAGGGCAAGTAGTTTCTGAGATACAAAAAGGTGCGCACGTGCGCACGTGCAGAGGCACCCCACCCCTGACTTGTGGGAAAGTGGCGGCTGAGAGGTCCCTAACCATACACCAAATTTAAACACAATCGGCTCAGCCATTACTGCGATATAGAATAGGGGTGCGCACGTGCAGAGGCACGTGCCCCATCCCTGACTTGTGGGAACTTTCCCACAAGTTAGTGGCGGGGTGCCTCTGCACGTGCGCACGTGCAAACCCCTATTATATATCTCAGGAACGGCTGAGCCGATTGTGTTCAAATTTGGCGTGTGGTTAGGGACCCCTCAGCCGCCGCGGCTGAGGGGTCCCTAACCACACGCCAAATTTGAACACAATCGGCTAAGCAGTTCCTGAGATATATAATAGGGGTTTGCACGTGCGCACGTGCAGAGGCACCCCGCCACTAACTTGTGGGAAAGTGGCAGCTGAGGGGTCCCTAACCACACACCAAATTTGAACACAATCGGCTCAGCCGTTGCGGAGTTATTGCGAGGAAACACCTTCCAACACCCCTCACGCGGCACGCGCCGCGCGCAGTGGTAGTCACCCACGTGAGTCGGCACTGGTCTCAAACAGGGTATGTTGGATGAGGCTGCTCAGCAAAGAAGCCCGCTTGTTAATCGGACGTGCGGTTGCATGGATATTAACTTGTCAAAAGCGTCGCCACGGGTCGGGCCGGGCCGCTATGAGCGGATTTGTCCCATATTTTTTTCAGATTTGTCCCATATACCACGGAAAGACGAGCGAGCGCTTCGCGCTGCTCGTAACAACTGCATTTTTATGTTGGCATGTATTAAGGCCTGGCAATTTTCCTGGAGGACTAAAATGACTGTGTTAGTACCACGTTTGCTCCCTTACCGTTTCATATTTCAAGCCTGTTTTAGCTTTACCAGAGCGCGCTCGCTCGGTCATCGCCCAAAAAGGCGTTTTACTGGTGTATCAATAACATCGTTTTGTGGGTTCGGCCCGACTTCAATTAAGCACCCGCAGTCATTGCAATCACAGCCATACTGATTGCATTAAGGCACGTGTGCTTTGGGGGCATTCAACGAAGCATGTAGTGCTGTCATGGTTCCAGAATGCATTTTTTTTTATATATTGTTGATGATGATTTGGGCTTTAGGGCGCCGCAACTCATACGTTATATGGCGCCCATATGTGTATTGCTCATGTGACATATTGGTTATAACACAACAATATTGCCACTTATTGTCACACATCTAGCCAATTTATATCGCATACTCAACAACACATCGGCACTTTCAACCTGCCCACTACACAATAAAGGTCATCGGGCACACCACGCTCTCAAACATCGACACGTTCACATTTATATCGCTTTCCTCTTCCTGGCAGTCTGCGCGATCTTTCTGCAGGTGGCGGTAGCGTCGCACTGCTCGCCGTCGGGCCGACAGGAGTCGCGCTCGCCGCGCTCGGCCCGGCGGGTGCCTCCTCTCAGCTCCCTCAGCAGGTCCGGACAGACGCCAGCCAGCTCCAGGTGGCGCAGCGCCGTATTGTGGACGTGGCAGATGCGGTAGGCAACCGACAGACCGACGCGCCGCGACAGCTGCGTCATCATCCTGCCCAGCCGGGTCAGGCCCAGCGGGAACATGTCGTACCAGATGCCTGGCTCCGACGGACGATAGGACTCGCGCGGCCGCTGCCACACGTACTTGACGGCCGGGTGGCTGTGGTTAACGTACGCCACAAGACTTGCGACGGGACACTGCGGGCTGCCCGGGATCTCGTACATTCGCAGCTCCATGCTGCTGTGGTCTGCGAGATCGGCAAGCCCGTTGAACAGCTGTTGATCTTTAAGAGTCACATAACGACGCTTCTTCTGATCCACGTTCATAACAAAGCTGTCTCGTCTCATTCCAATCATATTTGTCACATCTGACTCGGACATCATGAAATGATATGTCACATCAAACCATACTTTATAGAGTAGACTAGTCGGATTCACTGCTTGAAACCACTTGTATAAAATAATGAAATCTTCATGCGTAATAAAAGCACCAGGAGTTGCTCTGGGAAGTCTGGCACGGAGTAATGGGTCCGATAAGTTTAATATTTTGCCGGGCCGATACATTGCCTCCGCTTGATGCCTTTATGCTGGTTATGACTTGTCCGGAAATACTAGCAGATATCTGCGCACCAGTTACATATCCTTTTTGCAGCATGCTTTGTATGGTGACGCGGAAGAATGACGCAAAGAAGTGGAATGCAATAAAAGCATGTACAAATGTTGCCCATGCTAACATGTAGATAAATGCCAAATCAAAATAAATTGTTAAATTACGGCATGAGGCAATGACCCATCGTTATCTAAGCATGTCACGCCAACAAATCATTACACGAAAAATCAAACGCCACGTGCACGAGCAAGTGCCTTTCAATAATCCACCAGTCCGCAAAATGAAATCGACCAAGCGACCTACAATGCCGATACCTATATTTATCCATTATAATTCAATATGGCACACACACACGAAACGAATCTATTCAGTTAAAGGAAATGGTTCACCTTCAACATGGGTTTTGAATTGAGATAACAGTTTTGTAGCCCGTGTTGGTAAACCCCTATCTGCAAGTTTTCTTGACTGAAAAGACTCCAGTCGAATATATTTGATTTTTTGAAGGAATGCGGTGCTGACGAAAGAATGGGGTGCTGACGAGGCCTGGGCAGAGGCTATACAATCAGCCAATCAGATTGCAGCTGGTGCTAGCAAGCGAACTGCCGGCCGCCGGTTGGCACTTCTCCAATGCGAGTCTATCCTTACGCGACTACTTTCTAATCTGATTGGCTGAGCCATATATTTCATTGCGCGTGACGTCAGGACTCTGACTCAGAGAGTATGCATATAGTTTTGATAACATTAATAATTTACGACCTTCTGTCCTGAATCGGCGCGATGTATGGCCATTTTTGACAATATAAAAATAATTTGTATTTCAAAATGCAATCAAATCGTGTTTGGAAAAAGGTGAACTATTTACTTTAGCATATTTTTTTTGTGGGATCGGATTTATCCATGGAATGAAATTATATATAAAGTCCGAATATTAATGATGAAATTGAAATAAGTAAATGCGTCGATTTTCGGTCAATTTCAGTATATTCGGGGAATGGCACTGATGAACCCACTTGGGTCCGCGCCTGCTCACTGGCGTTTGTCGCAAAATTCCCCGTAAAGGAGTGGTTATCACCGGCAAGGGTATGGCTACCGCTTTTGATGCCCAAAATGACTCGTTAGTCGTTAGTGTTACCGCTTCCCCCATTGCGAAGTCCACAGTTCTAGGTTTCAAGCTGTGCGGTACAGCATACCTTCAGGCGTTACTTCTAGGGACAGGAATATAAGTAGACATATGTTTGTTGCTCTTAGGATGGCGATGATTTGGGGCTTGCGGGCGTCGCAACTGCTGCCGTTATTTGGCGCCCATGCTGTGCTATGAATTACATGATATGATAAATGTTATACTGACTGCGGGCCGGTCCGCCGGACGTGAACTGGGTGGCTAAGCGGTCTGGAGAGCCTGGCAGCAGCGAGCGAGCGACATGGGCAAGTCGTGGAATCACTGATAGCCTGATGCAGTGTTTTATTGTGCGAGATGCTCCTGTGCCGGGAAAGAAGTGCGCTAACGTGTCACGCTCTGATCGGATATTTCCCCATTTACTTATAATGGGGGAGGGGGGGGGGGGGGGGTCACGAGATTGACCCGACCTAAGGTCACCAATATCGAAAATCCGAGATAAACTAATTGTAGGCCTTATGGAATCCTGTAAGTTTGAAACCGATCGGCTGAAAACTATGACTGTAGTACGACCGCAAACTTTTTGAAGGTGGGGTCACGTGACCTGGCCTGGTGACCTGACCTGAGATGACCCGAGGTAAACAAATTCAGACTATTTGGGTAATTGATGCCCAAATAGCTGTGCCAAATTTGGTGGCGCTGTGTGCCGCTGTTTTTCCGATATTCATGAAAAACCGGAGGGGGGGGGGGGGGGGGCGGAAATCCCCCCCCCCCCCCCCGGCCGTGCGCGTGTTAACTCCATGCGGCTGCACTTGGAAACCATAAGGTTGCACAATCCTTTTTTGCACATGAAGTTGCGCATGTGCCCACTCTAACAGCCAATGAGTGTCTTGGAGTCTATTGAATCTCATTTTGAAAAATTAATTGTGAATACTTTAGAGGCCATACATCACTCATGACTGGATATATTATATTGTGTGCTACCGTCTTGTCACTTAGCTAACCGAACTCAAAACAAAGTTTAACAATGGATGGAAGGGAATCTGCAGAAAAGAACATACTCATGGTCTCTATATTTATTAAAATACAGCGTAAATCACAGTAAACGGGCAGGATCGTTGTTTTAGCTCGTTGCATTCGGCGACTAGTCGCGAAACTTGTCGCAAAGACCGTTTGATACTCGTCATTCTCTTCTTTCGTGAAGACGCATGAAAGGTACAACTCAATGATCGTTGGTGTCGCGGAACCCTAACACCCCTTTCCAAAACTTCAACAGAGGCCATATGATGCGATACAGGAAAGATAGCTACCTGGGACGGCTAGACATGGGAAGAACGTGCCTACTTTCAAACTGGCTTTTGCACAGGACGTTTTAAAACAGTCCCAGACAAGTACATTCGAAAACAGTTTGTCTGGGAAAAAGTTAGTTTATTTGTGATGCTTTACATAAAAACACCGAGAGCAAAATGGCAGTCAAAGGCTTATATGTTATGCATGCAACGTGACAATTTAGTGGATATCACACTACTTTGCATAACTACTACTACTACTTTGCACATACTTTGTGAACATTCTTTAGGAATATTTATAATTGATATGGTGATGTCTGAAAGAAATATGTTCTTCCTTATTTTCCAGAGAAAGTCATTACCTTATAGAATGCAAGGGTACCCAGGGCAGCAAGCTACATGGGTTTTTATTGACTACGACATTGGTCTAAAAATAAAGTTCCGACTCCGACTCCGGGGGAAAACCTTGACATCCGCTCCGACCAACGCAGAGTTCGCAAACCTGCGAGTACCGTGTATCCATCAGGATTTGCTAAATCGTCCTCAAATACAGCAGATATCTATCATCAATATATATTCAAAGACTTATACGTCGAAAACTTCAAACAAACCTGATCAAAAAACCCAGCAGACCACCGACCCGTCTGTCGTCCAGCTCGATCGACGCCTCACCACCCCGCCGTGGCGACGGGCGGTCCTGATAACACACCCCCCTCGGCGACCCCTCCGGCTCTCCCTCCGTCAGCCGCCCCCGCCCTCCATCTCCATCTCCTCCTCCTCATCGGTCCACTCGTCCTCGCCTCCCTCGTCTTCCTCCTCCTCCTGCTCGCCCTCGGGCGCCGGTCCCAGCTCCTTCAGCATTTGCCGCACGTGCTCGGCCATCTCTGGGTCCTGCTGGTCGGGGTTCTGCTGCGCCGCCTGCTCTGCGCGCTCCAGGTACGGCCGGGCGCCGCTGCGCGCCTCGCCGCCCTGCTCGAAGGCGGCCAGCGCCAGCAGGTACCACGTGTCCACCACCTGATCGTCCTCCTCCGTCAGGCCGTCCAGCACCTGCTCCGCAGTCTCCCAGTCCCGCACCTCGATCAGAGAGCGCGCCGCTGCCAGCCGCAGATCGTAGCCCAGCGGACACACCTCGAGCGGGTCGCCGGCGGCGGCGCCGGCACGCGCCGCCTGGAACGCCGGCAGCCAGAGGTCGGTGGAGCGGCGCAGCGCGGCGCGCGCCCCGTCCGTGTCCCCGGTGACCAGCAGCAGACCGGCCTCCGTCTGGTGCGCCTCCGGGTTGGTGGGGTCGGCGGAGACGGCGCGGGCCACATAGTCGCGGCAGAGCGCCTCGGCGTCCGGCTCGTCACACAGGTCCGTCATGTGCAGTTCGGCCAGCGCGCAGAACGCGCAGGAGAGGCGCCGCGCGGCCGACTGGCCAACAGACCCCGCCGCCGCCGCCGCCACCGCCGGGGCAGCCTCCGCCTCGGCTGTCAGCAGTCCCACGGCTTTACCATAGCAGTCGGCGGCCTCGCGTCCCTGCAGCATCTGCGCCAGACTGAGGAACTTGTTGGCACCAGTCTGCGGCTCGAGCTGGACAGCACGCTGCAGCAGACTGCGCGCCGACTCCATCTCACCGAGGTCCAGCAGCAGGCCGGCCGACATCTCCAGCGCGCGCACGCAGTCGGGCTCCATGTCGAGCGCGCGGCTCAGCAGCTGGCGCGCCTCCTCCAGCTGGAACTGATCCAGCTCGGCCTGCGCGGCTGCCAGCGTATCCTCCAGAGTCATCCGCGGGGGAGCCGCCACGCCGGGCCGCCGCCGGCCGCGGTGCTGCGTCTTGGCCTTGGTCTTTCCCATCGCGCCGCGCCGCCGCCGCCCGGCCAGCCAGCCGTCTGAAAGGCCAAAGTCTTCCGTCACCGGGCGTCTTCACCACGTCAGCAGCGGTGCAGACAGTCGTGCACCTCGATCACGATCACGCACGCCACGCCAGAGAGCATCAGTGGAGCAGAGGATCCGGCTGATGGCGAGAGGCGCATGAGCAGCTGGATACGCTAGTGTCTTGGTTTCCAGAGCAAGCGAAGGTCGATAAGATGTCTCTTACAGATGAATATGACGCATCAGTTCCGAACATGGTGCACTGCACCTCTTTCTGAGTGAGATATCTCAGACTCAACTACAAGAGATAAATGCAAGGTTTCATAAGCTTGAATATCAAGAACTAAGTGTCAAGTGTAGTTATACTGATCGGAATTCGAATACCTACCCACTCTTTACACACAAAAAAGTGGTGCCGGACCTCGCAGTTGCAGGTAATACCTACCAGTAAAATGTCCTTAACCCTATTCCCTGCGGGCGGCTAGAATTACGTTAACCTGCGGGGGGGGGGGGCAGATTCTGCCCCCCCCCCCAGAGATCTCGAGAACCGCTCGGTCGATTTCGATGGGGAAAACGCCATTCGATGCGTCATGACAAGATCTCTCCTTTTGGCCCCATAATTTTTGTTTTGTTTAAAAATGGGGGGGGGGGGCAGGGGGCAAAAAATCCGAAAATTTTGGGTGTTTTTTGAAAGGTCATTGCAGCCATGTGGCTCGACCGATTGTCATGCCCTAGACGTTTTTGAGCTTCAAATGTACTGGTCTTTGATATATCAAAAGACAAAAAAACAAAATAAAAAATCATAGGCGTATTCAGGGAATGTAAAATGGGGGGATTTTCTGAAAACAAATATGTGATGTTCGTAATTGTTTGGGACGACATGAACGTCACATGTGGACATTATATGCTGTAATTTGTCAAATTTGATATATTGCGCATAGGCGGATCCAGGAAAAACACATGGGGGCACCATGCGCGTAACGCTTTTATCATCTTACTAATTTGAAGTTGGACCTAATTTAAGGGTGGGTATTGCCTTCCATTTTTTATCCTGAGTGCGCCTCTGCCCCAAAAATATGTACAATATGCAAACCACGAATGAAGTATGCGCCGCAAAACCGTATTCATAACACCCTCCCCAAAACAGGAGCCTGGAACCGCCTCTGCTGAACCGATTGTTTCAAAATTTTAACAACACGCGCCATTCAATTTTGGGAAAAATCACGAAGTTTCAGGACGCTAGCCGTAACGGTTTAGAAGCGGCAAGTGAAAAAACACCGGGAGGGGCAGAATCTGCCCCCCGCAGGGAATAGGGTTAAATGGAAATAATGACCTTTTGATTTATTTATCTGCATTATTGTATTACACATGTATGGTATCAAATTGATCGCATATCAATTTAAAAGTGAAATAACAACTTTTCCCATTTCGAAAATTACATTTTGGGAAATTAACAATATGCACTTATATATGGTGACATATGATCCATATGTCATCCATATATATGGTGACATATGATATGTATGATCCATCACTATCTCTAATTTGCATGTTGATTTGTAAAAAAGTCATAGGGCCAGCAATGAAGTAAGTGCGCCAAGAAGCGTGACAACGTCCCTGATTGGACAATGAAACAAATCGCCGACACTAAATAGGTCGCCGTTGGGTGCATAAGTGAACTTCCGATTTCATTGCCATTTTGTCATTGTTTCATGAATTTGTGTAATGTTTCTTTTTCATGATAAGCTTACGCCTAGTGTTATATACAGCCAGAGATAAAACACAAACACTCCTAATGTTGAAAATACATGAACCAATTTGCAAACATTGAGGGTCGCAACCACTAACTAGGCCGTCGTTGGGTGCATAAGTTAACTGCTAATTTGGTTATACAGTGTATTCAAAACCTTCCACGGGGTGGGTGTTACGATTTCACTTCAACAGGATGCAGGGCAGGATCTCCAAAAACAGCCAAATCTAATACAAGTACAAACCAATACGTTGAGGTAAAAGACAATACAAGTAAATAATGCAGGGAAAAATCAGTAACACATACACAGTGAGCACTCACAGGTCGCAGATGGCAGATTAAAAAGTGCCTACGGTGGTGACCCCGCTGATATCAGGGGGCAGGCCGTTCCAGGCAGCCGCGACTCGGTAAGAAAATACGCTCTGCGAGGCGGACAGACGGCATTTGCGGCGCAGCTTTGATATCCGCGGTCAGAGGCGCGAGTCTCGCGGGTCGACACATCGGCGCGGGGAGGGGGGGGGGGGGAGAGAGCGCGCGCGAAGTACGCCTGTACGATAATTTTGAGGACTTCGCTGGAAAAGTAGTGCAGAAATCTGTAGAGTGAGACGAGCATTCCGTTGCATTTCGAGACCACGCCGGAGACATGCGCGTCCCATGACAGACAGGGTTCTGGAACGACGCCTAGGATTTTTAATTTCTTTGAAGGTTCAATGGTCGTGTCATCAATTTCGAAGTGGAAGCCTGATGTTTTTTTTTCTTCAGATTATGCTTGTAGCCAAGAAGGAGAGTCAGTTTCTTTTCATTGCTTTTGAGAGAGTTTGCGCCGAACCATGCTTGAAATTCGAGAAGAGTGAGTCTGTTTTTTTTAGTTTGAGTTGAGTTGAGTTTTTTTTAGTTGAGAGTTTGTCTGAGTTCCAGTCTGTTTTTCAGGGCATCTAGCCCGGGTTTGTCAGGGGGCGCGCAGTCCAGGTGGACGGTGTCATCCGCGTATGAGATGGTGACCATGGGTCAAATGTCCAGACATTTCGTTTGTGAATAAGATGAAGAGATGAAGATTTTGGTCCGACGATCGAGCCCTGGGGCATGCCGCACGACATCGGAAAAGTTAGCTGCCCGCCTCGCACCACCTGGGCACTGTCACTCAGGTAGCTGCGGAACCACGCAGTGTCGATGCCATACCAGGCCATCTTACTCAGGAGAACGTCGTGGTCGACGCTGTCGAACGCCTTTGAAGGATCGTACGTCGTTACCGACGATACAAGACCTCTGTCGATGTTAAGAGCAAGGCGCTCGACAGCGCCGAGCACGGCATCCTCAGTGGAGTGTCCTTGCTTATACGTGTACTGGGATGGGCTGAGTAGGTTGACCGAGTTCAAATAGACCTGTTTGCCTTTGTATTCAATGTTTGTTGATCTTTAAGGGCAGAAGGGCACATAATCACGATAAACAGAATGGAAGGCATATTTCCCATACCATTTCGTCAAAAAGGAATACCGGATTTTGGTGAACACCGAAATTCGTTACCAAACTTGAGAGTACCGGTCGTTAAAAGTGTGGCACGCTTATCAAATTTAACTTGAAATATCTTTCGGTAGGAATGTTGATATGCAAAATGTAATAAATTTACAATATATTTTGGTCTCGTCTGTCGATTTCAAGTGATAACTCCATTTTTGTGAGAAAAGGTCATTATTTCCCTTTAACCCTATTTGTAACGGGGGATTCCGCCCCCTCATGTTTTTTTTCGCAGATATCTCCAGAAAGGCTGGGAGCAGGCCAATTCAATTTTGGGACCTTTCCTAGAATTGAATTCAACATTTGGAGTCAAAATTTTGAGTTCTTAACCTGAACAGAGGCGGTTCCAGGGCACGGTTTTAGGAGGGTTCGGCGGCGACATTTGGCGATAATACGGAAATGCGATCTTCACGGTTTCTTCATAACTGCCTCAAGTATGAAGGAGTTACATCGGTTTACGGTGATTGCAACAAGTGCAAATTAGTTTATGTTAATTAAATATCATAAAAAATTGCATGGCAGAGGCAGTTTCAGGGGCTTGTGTTCAGGCACATGCAAAGGGGGGTGACTGGCATGGTGATGACGATATGCCAGCGATTACGGCGCAATAGACGGTTAACTTATAATGGCATATGCACATATGATGCCAGTAGAGGGAATAAAGTCAATTTTGCAAAGGCGCGCTCAGGAATAGAAGAAAGGGGGTCATATTATTGCAAGGAAACTAAGATGCATGGGCCTACGATGACATAACATACTGCAGTTTTCGGACAAAACACGCACCACAGGGTACTCTACGAACGATTATGAGATAATAGGCGAGTCCAGGTAGGGTACAAAAGGGGATAAGCAATGTGAATTGAAGTTGTAAGTGAAATAGTCACTGTTGACTAGTTAGTGTCATAATAGCGGATTATATCTTATCAAAAGGTCTTGCACCTCCCCAGTTTGGATCCTGGATGCGCCTATGATGAAGTACAATATGCAAGAAGGAACTATCTACGATCAGTAACTTATGTATAGTGCTGGGTAGCAACTTGCCTGCGGTTAATATTTTTCCCTATTTGACCTCCCTTTTTCACTAACCTGGTACCGCCTATGGCGAAAAATATGATTTATAACTGTTTTGTCTAATGTCACAATAATATAACATTTCATTTATAAAAATAAATAAAAAATAGTTTAATTCCGCATTTACTTCACCCCATATTGAGTGACCTGCACACGCCTATGATTTTTCAATTTTCAAAAGTCACCGCCCTATATCAATTTCCAATTAAATCTCTATCGATTCCCATTGGTTGTGTTAAAATCTGTTGATAAACATGACAGCTGTGTTGGATCACATATACCACTAAAATGTGTAGTTTTTCCCCCCTGTTACTCCCCTATAAAACAATTTCGATTTGTTTATTTTTAGAAATGTAGATCGTGTAGAGGGGAACCAAACGCCGTTTCATTTTTGAAAATCGGACGGGTAGATCTCGAGATCTCCGGGGGGGGGCGGTTTCGCCCCCCCCCCCCCCTCCCCCGTTACAAATAGGGGTGATTTTTTTTTTTAAATTTTATTTTAATAAATTTAGTCCGAATGTCTTGTATGGATGGATTTCCGAGGTCAGGACCCACGCTAAGCAGAGCTTGTTGCGCAGGTCCTGACCTCACCACCCGATCGCGCAATTCCTGTTGGCCGGCAGAATTTAGACGAAAGTTTTACGTGCCCGACATACCTGGACACGGTCCGCCCCGCTCACTGACGTCACCTGACCTTGAGTGCGACCGCTGCCACTGGCCGCAGGCCATCCCAGTCAGGAGCAAATACCGAGCGCCGAAGCGACTCGAACCCGGGCTGCCAATACCGGGATAGGTCAGAAGTCCAGCGCTCTCCCACTGAGCTACAGGGTGATAGCCAGGAGCCTGTTACAAATAGGGTTAGTGGGTCGGGAACCGAGCGGGCTGTTCTTAAGCGTTATTTACTAATGTGAAAGAGCACTTATAACTTTGCTTTGATTTAAACAGGACATGCCAGGCACGGCGACCCCAGTAGCCGTCCTCGCCTGCCGCAGGCGGTCACGTGACCTGGCGGGTCAGCCGGGGCCGGCCGAGCGTGAGACCGGTGGGAAGTGGACGCGAGTTGCGCAACCATTACCATAGGGAAGACAGGGTTGTGCATCGGAGGGCGCTGCTCCTAAACCCGACAACGCAGAATTTAATAAATTTAATACGATATTTGTATGCCATATACGTTGTGTGCAAATTTTCAGCCATATTCAACCGTGTAGTTGCAATGAAAAAGCCTTCGAAAACCATGGCTACGGTCGGGCCGCGCATAAGTACATCCCCCCCCCCCCCTAGTTAACGGAAGGCCCCATGTCCCCTCGGTAACAAACAAACATACATAAGCGTGCACAAGCACAACACACGCATGAACGCACACCCGCACTCGCCTGGCGGGACAGTATGGCCACACCTTTCTTGTTAGCAAACCCAGGTGCATTTGTGCTCAGACAGAGGCTCTTTGAAGAGCCTCTGTCTGTGCGTGTGTCGTTATCCGCCGACCTTAACTACTGATAAAAGTTCCGGTCACCATGGGGCTCGAACCCCTTACCTTTGAGTTCGAATGTGGCCACAGGGAGTGCAAAATAGTGGTCCTTGTTACTGGTCGAGATCTCGACCACTAGGCACGAATGGGTTAAGAAAGGAAAACTGGAGACAGAGAAAAGCAAGCCGCCAAAGCAAGCAAAGCTTAAATATGCAAGGAAATAGTGATAGTGGTATTGGCTTTCTCAAACCAAGACTCAGTTTCACTGGCCACCACTTCTCATGTCATTCCTACGTCCCTGACAGCGTACGAACAGCATTGCTTCCACTGTCATCTTTCCTCAAAGCGAATCTGAAGTGACCTCTGACTCTGAAGTGAAGCTCTGAGCTGTGCTGTGCTGAAGCTATGCTATCCTGAAGCTAAAGTAAAGCTATGGGCTCTGAAGTGATGCAGTGACATGGATGAGCTAGTTGTCATTCGATCAGGACATGTCAGATTTTGTCAAATGAACTAGTGTAATCTGACACTCACTGTATCAGTGCCTACAGCAGAAGATCAGGGTACAGCGCCTTCCATCCTCTGCTCGGTCCAAGTAACACCAGTCAAAATATTATACTAAGACTGGGTATGGTATCACATGCAAGTTATGGTAGGTATGCTATATTGCTATTACAATATGGTTTAACTTACAATTTATTTTGGATTTCTAGTGAATGTTGTGATGTGGAACATGGTCCTATCCCTATGTAAGCCTCTTTCAGAGCCAGAGCTGTCCAGTTTTGGGACGGCTCTGGCTCCAGGGAAAATAGGTTGGCTCCGGGGGCTCCGACTCTGGCTCTGCATCCCTGCTGGAAAGTGTCCAGAGCGTAATGCACACCAGCACTCGAGCCTGTCCAGACTGTCCAGAGCGTGCTCGGATATATATATATATATATATATATATATATATATATATATATATATATATATATATATATATATATATATATATATATATTTAATATTATCCCTACATCATCATCAGCTGACAGTCGTCGCACCCACTGGTGACCATTTGCAGCAAAAATATATAATATAATCTCAACTTCAGGTTCTGTGAATGTTGTGCTATGGTGTGTTTATATATATATATATATATATATATATATATATATATATATATATATATATATATATATATATATATATATATATATATATATATATGCAATATGCATGTATGCATGTATGCATGTATGCATATATGCATATATGCATATATGCATATATGCATGCATGCATATATGCATGTATGCATGTATGCATGTATGCATGCATACATGCATGTATGCATGTATGCACAGGGTCCTAGGATTGTTTTGAAGCTGGGGCGCGGAGTGAAAAATTCTGGCTAAAAATAAGCATAAAGAGTGGAAATTTCAACCAAAAGATGTACTCAGTGATGCAGGGTTTCTATCATTTTGCTTGATTTCGCGTATTGTAGTCTATAACAGAACTAAACTCGAATAATTTGTGCTGTGTATCGTGGCGGAAGATGAATGGAGAAGCGTTGGAGAAATTGTGAGTGTTGAAACTTGTGTCGAAGCTGGTAGATATTTATGCAGTGGTTTATCCATTTTCCATGCGTGATTTCCATGATCGGCAGATCCCGGACGTCACGGAAGTCCCGCAAACACGGAGAAGACGCGGGATTTGCGAGACCATCACGCATAGTTGTAGCCTGGGCACCAGTGCAGCGTCCGATCACTGCGTGACCGTGCAGAGGGGAGGGGGAGGGGAGGGGAGGGGGGGGGGGGGTCACCAGACCCTCTAGGAAAGGGTAAACAAGTTTTCAGTGTGGAGTGATAGTTGGACATGGTTCGCAAATGAAGTCTACACGCCTGGTTCTACCTGATCCCGCTCCGTGCAGTACGACCCCCCTCCTTGATGTTACTGTTGAGTTGAGCCCCTTATTGAGTTAGAGCTTCGATTAAAAAAAACGAGCGTGTTGCTTGTGACGAGAGGAAGCCATTGACAACCGATTTTAAGGCCATGGGTCATTAGGTCACCTCTGAGGTCATGTCAATGACCCCAAAATCATCAAAATTGTAAATGCTTAGAAATTGAATTTTATCGATCTAGAATCGTGAATGAGCATACAATTGTGCTTAATGGGTGCCAAATTTGAAATCAGCGTCACAAAATGTCATAGAAACTGCCAAATTCCAAAAAGGTCATGTCAGGTCATCTGAGGTCAGTGACCTCGGTTGACCTGTGGAAGCGCATGACCCCAGTGGAACATATAATTATGTCAAATGGATGCCAAATTTGAAATCAGCGTCACAAAATGTTCTAGAAACCGTCAGAATCCCAAAAAGTCATCTGAGGTCATCGGAGGTCAATGACCTCATTTGACCTCTGAAAAAGTCAATCGAGGTCACAATCTCAGTGGAAACCACAACTGTCACCTGGAAACACCTGTGCATATGCTCCTGAACAACAAACACTCGAAAACTGCAGAAGTTACAAGCATCGATACTGCGGGACGCTAGTTGCGCCTGACATGACCTTGAGAAACAGGTCACGGGTCATGTGGGTTAGAAGTTCAAAATTTTCAGAGTATGTGGGACATTTTTTAAAAGTAGGGTACTGAAAGTTGCATCAAAATCGGTTGGAAACTACGCGAGTTATTCCAGAAAAACCGAGGGGGGGGGTGGCATCCACCCCCCTACCCAGGCGAGGGTTAACCCGCGCCGTGCCGGGGGGGGGGGGGAGGGGCGTTTAAACGCCCTCCCCTAAGGTTTTTAGAGGATAGCGAAAAACGGCGGCGTGCAGCGCCGCCGTTTTGGCACAGCTGTTCGGCCATCAATTGCGCACATTATGTAAAAAAAAATACATCGGGTCATCTCAGGTCAGGTCACCAGACCAGGTCACATGACCCCACCTCCAAAAATGTTTCCGGTCGCACCACAGCAACAGTTTTTGGCCGATCGATTTCGTATTTCAGGACTTAATAAGCGCAATAGTACTTACAATACGTATATCTCGGATTTTGTATATCGGTGACCTAAGGTCGGGTCAATTTCGTGACCTCCCCATTATAAGTCAATGGGGAAATAATCAAATGCTTCCTATTCTGAGGATACGAATTATATCAGCCAAATTCCTTCTGGATCATGTTATCATAGGCGATTCTTGAAGTTCCAGGTGCAATTTTTGTTCGGTGACCCCTACAGGGCAGGGTTGGAAAAGTTGCTGCTTGCTGGTGTACAGGGGCACCAGGAGATTTTGTACTCTGGAATTGACTGGAAAGAATTAACTTTTTTTGTACTCTTTGAATAGGCAATAAATATTCTTAGGAAACATGCCAAACTCATATGAATATTTGTGTTCCCAGGCACAGCAGACATCAATGAGAAAAAATTGAGCGACATCAAGCAGAAAACGATTTCCAACCTCCAAGAACCAAGTGTCTCTAAACTGAAACCTTTGGTCAGCAAGATGAAATGCCAGCGCCCACATTGTGTTATTCCAATGCATGTTTCAAATGAACATATTTATGTTTTAAATATAAACATGATGTATGATGCAGTCTTCTGTCTGAGAACAAACTGATCACAAATTATGGGTTAATCCAGACAACTCATTAGCAAATACTTAACCAGCACCCACCAATCTGACTCAATAATCACACACCGCCGTAGACACAGCACTACACAAATCAAAATAGCGTACCACGAGACGTCCTGCGCCGAAAATGTCTCTTATCTTCCTTCAGAAGAGATGATTACGCTGCTGAGTACTTTCCTCGACGAATACCTTGTGTACCAAGTACCGTTTTCCCTTGCTGGGAAAAGCTCATGGTACTTGGTGTTCGTTGAGAACAAGTACTATGCAGATAATCATTCTTTTAAAAGGTTAAATGATCAATTAAATGGTATGAAAAGAAAGTGCTTGCCTTCCTGATGCCAATGGTACCATTTTTTTGTTAAGACGACCACCTTTTTTAGGCGTAAATAGCTAATGAGAATCCTTGTACTCAGTGTCTAAAACACCAGGTCACCAGGTGCATACCGGCGAAGCTTTATGTCCGATATATCTATCAATCGGGCTCGTTAGTCTAAATTAACTAAATATGAATGCAAAATGTTCGGCCTAATCAAAAAACCGAAATTCAAGAGCATCCGCTACGTGAAAGAGGTCGTATAACACCGTCTAAGATATACTCAGCGCTCTTCTCAGTTGCTTCTCGGCAACTCTCAACTCGAGCTCAACGCTGATTGGTCCGTGTCCACACCGGGCACATTTCGTGAGGACAACAGGTCATCGGAGAATGTGCCCTTCAAGATTTACACCGCAAATCTTGGCTACGCGCGCTCTCTCGTGTTTTGCAACTATGATGCGCCATTAACGTATTTCAATTTCATGACCGTGATTATTTGGGCCTTCAAGCCTTGGCCTTGAGTATTTTGTTCGTACCACATCGTGTTCCAGGCATTTCAATTTGTCGTCTTGTAACAGGTTAGTGGCTTGTTGGTCACCAAAGGTTAAAAATACAGGTTTTCCGGTCACATACATACTAAAGTACTTCTTCAGTTTTCTACTGCCCAGTGTCCTAGCATTGGTAAATTTGGGTGGACGACACCCTATGGATACTGTTTTTCCGCTCTCTTTCCCGAGTTTTACTGGGATTTTCAACTCCTTATTTTAAAATGTATTGGATAATTGGAATGCTCACTGATTAATGGATGTAATAATGGGGACAGCCTGTGTAGGGAAAGAGGTAATAATTGGCATAGGCACCTAATAACTAATTCTGGTGAGCAGGTAATTGGATATTAATAAAACAGTGCATATGTTATTTGGTTGAATTTTCCGCTCTTTATGTTTATTTTAGCCAGAATTTTCCACTCCGCACTCCAGTTCCAAAGCAATCCTAGTACCCTGCTACTGCCTGTGTACTAGTTAGGGCACATAGCATTGTCTCTTGGGCCCTGTATTACCATACAGCCTAATATGTAACTGCCATGAATATAATCCTATTTGTAATTATGTACTATTTTTTTTCTGAGAAAATGTACTTCGCTACCAGCAAAAGTAAAATTTCCACCCTCGCGTTATTACCATGAATATACTACTACCTGTAATTATGTACTCAATTTTTCCAAGAAAATTTACTCAGCATACCAGCAAAAAAAGTAAATTGCCAACCCTGCTACAGGGTCAGATGAGGTCACCCGAGGTCACCAACACTTTTTTGCCAATAACTCGACAAAATAAATATAGATAAGTGAAACTGGAACCAATGTGTTTGTCTCGTCGAGGCACGTCTCCCAATGTGCAACATGACCTAATTGGGTCACCACTTGACCTTGACTTCAGGTCAAATTTCTAAGTTGACTTAACCTGATCACAAATTTCTAAGTTGACTTAACCTGGTCATCATACATAGGATCGAAGCGCATTGACGAGACAAACACAATGGCGTCAAAATTATTGCCCTATCTTTGTTAGGTAAAAATATATTTGTGAAAACTGTTTTGCTAAAAATTAGCCTTTTTGACATTTGATGAGCTCTGGAGCCTAAACTTTTCACCCGAGCTCAAATCTGAGGATACTTCGTCGAATACATTTCTTAAGAGCTTTCCATTGTTTTTGTTTTCGTTTGTTCCTAGCTATCATAGTTCCTGTGCTATCTGGGAATTTCTGGAGCGAAGTCCCTAAAACTTGAAAATTTGACCCTTGATGACCTCTGGTGACCTCAATAATGAGCTGAGAAAAAAATTACCTGCAATAGTTTAAAATGCATTTTGAGGAGCTTTCGAGCGGTGTTTTTGGTTTTTGTCTACGTCCCATAGGAGCCGAGTTAGAGGGGGGGGGGGGCGTCGAAACGCCGAGCCGCCCCCCCCCCCCTCGGCACGGCGAAGGTGGCGCCGAGCACCGGCACGGCGCGGGTTAAAGGGAGTGTGCCTACTGTTTTTGAATGTATAAAAAACCATACGGTAAGTAGCTATTGGTTTGATTATTGGATACAATGAAATTCACATCTGGAGCCCATTTAGTTGAATTTTCACTTATATTTGCTTTCTTTTCTTTTTCGATATCTATAAAATGCTCGCCACTATAGTGATGTTATGTAAAACGGCGCACATAAGACAATACAATTACGGTCACATCACGCAATATAGAGGGACAAGTTTTGAACAGCATGTTCTTGCCACTGTAAAATATATTATGTGCAAGTTTCCTAGCTCTAAATTGATAACTTCATCGAACAATGGACATCACACGTTGCGATCAGGGGGACAGACGGTACTGTGCGACTGATGCTATCAGCGCGCACAGGCTGTTTTGCCGAATTGCTATTGGCCGGCGCTAACGATATGTTAGCAGTTTAATCGATAGTAGCAGTGCTTCTAGTAGCGGAAGGCGGAAGCTCTCTGGAGTCTACCCGAAAGCTTTTTGCTTCCAGCAAGTTCCTGGAGTCTTTTGAATATCTCAGCAACCAGGGTGAATCTGGAGAAATGAAGTCATGATTCAATTAACCCGCGCACTGCAGGGGGTTTGCACCGAACACGAACTGCAGGGGAGGGGGTGATTTCCGCCCCCCCCCGTGAGATCTTGAAAACTACGCTACGTAGCGACAAGCGGAACACGCATTTGCTAGCTTGATACAAGTTATATCGAACGTATTTCAGTATTTTTTTTAAGGTCAGGCCAAAATTGAAGTCACCAGAGGTCATCAAAGGTCACATTTCCCTCTTTTTTATACTGTTTTAGGACTTCGCTCCAGAAATTCCCATTTATCTCGGAAACTATGATAGTTAGAAACAAACGGGAAAAAGCGATTGCCAGCCATTGAAATTTGCAATGGACAAGGTGTCCTCAAATTTGATCTCAGGTCAATATTTGAGGCTCGAAAGGTCAAACAAGTAAAAAATGCTGCTTTTATGCAAAATCGTTTTTTCGCTATTAACTTTTTACTTAATACATATAACTGAAAACTGTTTACGCCATTGTGTTTATCTCGTCAAGGTGCTATAAATGATATACATGGTGACCTTGTTAAGTCAACTTAAAAATTCGACCTAAAGTCAAGGTCAAGCGGTGACCCAAGTAGGGCATGTTGCATATGGGAAGCTGTATCTCAACGAGACAAACACATTGCTGTCAGTTTTACTTCTCTATCTTCATTATGTCGGTAGTTACACTTGGATCATCAAGAATATCCCATAATAACATGATCCAGAAGTAATTGGACTAATATCATGCATATCTTTGAAATAGGAAGCATTTGTATATTTCCCCATTGACTTATTATGGGGAGGTTACGAAATTGACCTGACCTTAGGTCACCGATATCAAAATTCCGAGATAAACGAATTGTAAGTACTTATGCCCTCATGACATCCTGTAAGTTTCAAACTGATCGGTGAGAAACTCTGGCTTTGGCACAACTGCAAACATTTTTGGAGGTGGGGTCACTTGACAGACCAGGTCTGGTGACCTGGTCTGAGATGACCCGAGGTTATGTTTTTCTTCAAAGTGTGCGCAATTGATGTCCTAACAGGTGTGCTAAAACCCGGCGACGCTGCGCGCCGCCGTTTTTTCGCTATCTGCGAAAAACCTGGGGGGGGGGGGAATCAACCCCCCTTGCAGTGCGCGGGTTAAAGGGAATGTTTCACCTTTCTGAAAGTTGCCAAATATATGCTGGTTGTAGTCGAAAATATGAAGTCGAAAATATGTAGTCGAAAATGTGTGCTGCTGTAAACGATGGAGATATTTTTTCCCTTGAAAAGTCACTTAACTTTATACAAATTAAGTTTTTAAATTAGGGATGATGACGTCATTATTGAGCCATAGACCACGCTGATTTGCGAGCGTGGTGTGCACCCAACTAATAGAATACCTGCTTAGTCATAGTATTCTATGTGATGAACAGTATGGTTTCCGCCCCGGCCAATCCACGGAGGCGGCCATGCTCGATGCTGTCACGTATGCCACTAGCAACATTGACAGAGGACGCGTGACGTCACTTGTCACTGCAGACACATCCAACGCTTTTGACAGCGTCGAGCATGGCCGTCTCCTGGAGAAGCTGGGGTGGTACGGGATCGACCAGCGCTGGTTCCGTGCCTGGCTCAGCGGGAGAACCCAGACCATCAGAGGCGGATCATCACGTGAGCTACCAGTGTCACATGGGGTCGTACAGGGCTCCATACTGGGCCCGGTACTATTCCTCCTGTTCACCAATGACTTCCCTCAGCACATTCCGCATGGCAAGATGGTGATGTATGCGGATGATGTCCAGTTCTTGGAATCGGATTTTCCTGGCAACTTTCATGATTTAAAAACGCGCATCGAAATCAATCTGGCTATCGCGATGAGATGGTATACTCAGAACAGGCTCAAGATAAACCAGTCAGAAACTGAAATGATTATCCTCAAATCACGACGTCAGAACAGTCCCGAATTCTCTGTTTTCATCGGTGATTCCGAAATCACTCCAGCTCCGTTTGTCAGGATATTGGGTGTCACCATAGATGCATCGTTAGCGTGGGAAAAACATATATCGACTGTCGTGCAGCGGTGCTACTGCACGCTTATCGCTCTGGCCAGGATGCAGCGCCGTGTACCGCGCGATGTGAAGAGGCTGCTGGTGGAGGCGCTAGTATTCCCCTATATACGCTACTGTTTGGCTGTGTGGGGCGGCTGCACGTCTACCCAACTAAAACGCATTCAGAAGTGTGTCAACTTCGGTGCCCGAATTGTTATGGACCTTGCGTACCGAGATCGAGTATCAGCGGCCCTAAAAGAGCTCTGTTGGCTCAGAATAGAAACACTTATAGCCGAGCACGACATGCGTATTATGTACAAGCTCATCCATGACACAAACGCACCAGTGTCAATCCGCCGACTCCTGGCCGACCGCTCCGAGGTATCTTGTCGCACCACTCGAACGACACAAAACCGAGAGCTGGAAGTTGCCAGAGTCAAAACGGAGTTTGCGCGGCGCTCCTTTCTGTGTCGTGCGACGCGGGCATGGAATCAGCTGCCGGTGACTGTCAGGTGTTCTCCAAGTTTTATAATTTTTAAAGCGAACGTAGGTGAAGCCATGTAATTTAACTTTGAAATGAGTGATATGCGATGAGTATGTTTTAATGCATAGTGTATTTACTGAGCTGTAAATGACGTGGATTACTGAAAAACCATGCAATGGATGTATCCGAAATATATGATGATGATGATGATGATGATGATGATGATGATGATTGGCTAACAAAGTGGGATGGGCGGAAAAAGTCGCCAATCGTCAGCCAATCAGCGGCGGCACCTAGACCCCATTTTGGTAGCCTAGACCCCATTTTGCAAACTATAAATTGAATTGCTTAAAACTGATACATTTTTGGGAAAATGACCTTAGTATTTTCAACATTTCAATAACGGCCAAAGATAATGGCTATCTCAGTTCAAAACCAATACTAAAGTGAAACATTCCCTTTAGGAAAACTATGTTCTATAGACCAGTGTCAATAACCCCAAACAAGCAATGTGAGTAGGCACACTCCCTTTAAGGTCATCAGGATATAAGGCCCAAAGGCCTGCCGCCTGTAGGACCAACACTCAGTGTCCTAGCATTGGAAAATTTGGGTGGAAATTGACACCCTATAGATACTATATTTCCACTCCTTTTCCTGTGTTTTATTGTGAATTGTCTACTCCTTCTTTCCAAATGTAGGAACCCTGATTCTGATTTATGAATGCAATGATAGAGACAGCCTGTGGAGGGAAATACTGGTAAGAATTGGTGATGATGATAATGATGATTTGGGTTTAAGGGCATCACAGCTACTAGGCTATGTGGCACCCTTAGACAAGAATTGGCATAGGTCATAATTAATTCTGGTAAGCGGGTATTTTCTTTCCTTTCTCCACTCTTTCCACTCTTTCTGCTTATTTTGGCCAGAATTTTTCACTTCACACCCCAGCCCCAAAGCAATTCTAGGACCCTGCGCTCTCACCGAGTTCTGTAGTTGTGACCCATCTCAGTATGTGTCAGGAATGTTGTACCAAATTGACTCCTAGTTAGTATCCAACCTACTCTTGAATATATTGAGGCAAGGGCAAAGTCACAACAGCAGCTGAGAGCCTATTCCAGTCATTGATGATGTGGATGGCGAAAGAGTTCTGTCTGGTGCAACATGATGCATGAGGCTTGCAAAGTTTCAGAGAATGGCCTCTTGTAGGTTCACCAGTGTGCAATGTGAACATCTCTGTTAAGATTATGTCCACCTCACCATGAAACATCTGGTACATGTGGATCATGTCACCTTGTCTTTGCTGATAAAAGAGGGATGGCAGTTTCAGGAGACAGAGTCTCATTTGGTACTCATGGTGACAGATGCTACTTTGGTAGAAAATAGCAAATATTAATTGTGGGGGTATACTGAACTATTACCCATTGGGGTGCTCAGGCCGGATTGTGGGAGCTCAGATCAGGATTGGGTATTGGTAGGGCAGGTGTCACACTTCTGTACATAACACTGTAGGTAGTGTGACAAGCCTGAACACATGGCAGGCAGTGCTGCCGGCTTGATGATATTATTGTTGGCCTGTTTAATACTCAATCAGACTTGATGGCTATGAGCAGTAGGTTTTGTCCCAATCAGAATTAATTGATACAAGCGGTAGGTTTCATCCCTATCAGACTTAATGGCAGGGTTAGGTTAGGTTAGTTTAGGTACCATAAACTAAACTAACCTAACCTAACCCCGCCATGAAGTCCAATCGGTACAAAACCTACGGCTTGTAGCCATTATTTCTGATTGGGACAAAACCTACTGCTCATAGCCATTAAGTCTGATCAGGACAAAACATACTGCTCATAGCCATTAAGCCTGATTGAGTAGTAAACAGGCCTCCAATGATGTCAAGCCTGCAGCAACGCCCGCCACTTGTTCAGGCTCGTCACACTACCTACAGTGTTGTGTACGGAAGTGTGACGCCTGCCCTACCAATACCCAGGATTGTGGGTGCTCAAGCACCCACAAAGATATATAAATTACACCCCTGGTGATAATCATCAAATGTGAAAAAACAATCCCTGACAGAGTAGATGCTGAATATGGAGGGACAATTATTGGTGATAATTATAAAAGAGAAAAACTAAAAGGAAATTTTTCCACATGCCTAACACACCAGAAATTGTGCTTCTCCAGTGGCATAACATCGCGACATGCTGACATGGAGTAAGCGAAATAACCCACCTGCTTTTCTTTGTCAATGAAAGGTGTAGAAAACGAGATCCCTCCTGTCGGCAGTTCTGCTTCAAAGGCGTCTAATTGAAATACAATAACCAAGAAGCGCAGTCACCCAAATCTCGAGTCAAATCCACGGTAACTTGATACGCTTTATACGGCCCGGCCTTGGGTAACTTGGCAAATCTTGGTCAAATCAAGGTCTGTAAAGATAGGTCAAATCAAGTGTATAGTGCCCTGAAATCGGGGGGTCCGCTCCGCCTATTTAACATGGGGAAAAAGGGCGACAAATATTAGCAACGTCCGCAGCTTGGTCTTGTTCACGCATCTGCTCATGAGCCAGGTTTTGCTGCCAATAACTTTTTGGCCAATCAGCGTCTGACATTCTCCACGCTCATTGGTTGACGGCTGATGACGAGGATGAGGGTCAGAATAGCCGAACATCATTTGCTTACGTAACGTTAATTGCATGGCGCCGTGCGGAGGGCATGGGTGTCTAGGAGCTTCTCGAGCATTTTTCCTAGTTTGAGAAAACGCTGAGAGTTATACAAATGTATATGTGAAAGGTCAATTAGTTCTGATGCGATGTAACGCGACGTATTTACTATTTAGAAACCGCACGGGGGCGGGAGAGCTCATGTCACGTACAGCGCCCTGGCGCGTGCGTTGCCAGGCAACTAGAGTTGCAAAATTCTGGTCCCAGCGTACCAGCGCTGGGACCAGACCTGGTCACGGCCGTGACTGAAGCTGTGACTGGCAAGGCCAGCGCCATAGGGTTAGCATTGCAGCGCCGTGACTAAAGCTGTGACTTGCCAGCTCATGTCGTGGCCGTGACTGGGCTGTGACCAAAGATCTCAGATTTTCTGCACTGGTCTCCACAGGCAAAAACACATTGCGTCTCGCCACGGCACCCACTAGCGGATCCAGGGGGAGGGGGGAGGGTATGGCGGCCATGCCCCTCCCCCCGACAAACTTCTAGACAAACCTGAAATCGGCGCAAAATTGACACATTTCCTGATATAGAACAAAATCCAAGCAACTTTCACTAAGGAAAGTTTGTTTTAACTCAGCTATCAATGCATAAGCAAGCGAAATCCGATGAGTTTTCAGAATTGTGTGAGACTTTTTGGAATCCACCCCCCCCAAAAAAAAACGTTCCCCTCCCCCTACCACCACCGTTCTGGATCCGCCAATGGCGGCGCCTGGTGGGCCGGCGTCGGCTGGAGACGCGGTGAGCGGGCGGGATGGTGTGGTGCGGAGACGCGGGCGGGAAGTGTAATTTTAAACAGTTACTTTGAATTGCTTGAATGCATTTGACAATCGACTTATCTAATCAGATTTTCATGAAACTCGTCAAAAAAGATGAGAATATCTATTTTGTGGGTATGCTTTGGCCTTTGCCAAGAACTGTCAGACGTTATCATCGCAAATTGTCAACTGTTATATCAGCAACTTTGTTTTATTTATCAGGTAATCCTAGTGCAATTTTTCCTTAACCATGATATGGGCCGCATGATTTAAATTCAGACTATTTGAGTGTTATCACTGTTTGAGTATTGTATGTGGTGGCTGTCCGGTCTGCCATCGTGAGCCAAAGGACGGTTAACTTTGCCGGCCCAAAATGTAAATAGTTTGAGTCCGATGACAATTTTCTCAACGGCATAAGATACATCGTTCAATTTGTGACAGATTGTTATCTTAATTGTAACAATAGGTCGGCAAATGAAGAAATCAGGCGA
Organism: Chirona hameri; assembly: GCA_036785665.1. NCBI lineage: Eukaryota > Metazoa > Arthropoda > Thecostraca > Balanomorpha > Balanidae > Chirona > Chirona hameri. Next base: position 13,563 of record JAXIVJ010001341.1, on the reverse strand, counting down.
CACACACCGGAGGAACGTGCGCGTTGGCGTTTTACGTACGGCGGTCCGGCCGGAATCGCCGGTCAGTGGAATTTGCCGGCCCATAACTTTAAAAAAAAATTGGGTAGCATTGCGATTTTCCCAAAGTCATCCAATACATCGCTTAATTTGTGGTATATAGATAGACATCTTAAGTGTAACAATCAGCCGGTAAACGAAGGAACCAAGCGGGAAAAAAACGGGGGGAGTACGCGGCCGGCCGGAATCACCGGGCAGCAAACTGTTCCGGCCCATAACTTAAAAAGTTTGGGTCGGATTGCAATTTTTACAACGACACCCAATACAACGCTTAATTTGTGGTAGATAGACATCTTAAGTTTAAAAATCAGCCGACAAACAAAGGAACCAAGCGACAAAAAACGGGAGGGGTCTACGCGTTAAGCCTGCGTAGGCGACCGGCCGGCCGACCGCGAGACCCTCATCCGCGTCACAGCAGCTGCGGGGTCGTTGCAACTAAATTACGAGTTGTCACCACTTTTTCGGCCGGAGCGGTCTACCTGGTTTACATAGCCTTGCCTGAAATCAAGTACCCATGGGGGTGACGCCGCTCGAGCGCCATATAGGTCGCCTCGTCGGTGATCACAAAACGTTATTTGACGTCAATGGTGGCAGAGCACTGTACCAATCAAATTGCAAGATTTCAGCTAGCAATACCGCAATAGTTGAAATTGAACAGTCTGCTGGTGGCGTGTTGCTTGCGGGCACGGATTATTGTTGTATAATCCGTGGCGCGGGTTTCGATGGCTGACGTTCGTCAAATTAGCAGCATCAGATATCACACTGGCAGTGTCACTGCAGACTGGTTATTGATTCAACACTGATTGAATCGATTGGAATCGCTCAATCAAAATTCATTGAATCAAACAATAATTGATTCACCGCAAGATCTTTTGATTCATGAATCGTGATTGAATCAAAACCCGCATCAAATCAAGACTGTATGTATGTATGTATGTATGTATTGACAGTAAAAACACTCTCCGATGCATAAAACGGCTATTCTGAGTGTCGCGTCACGGTTAAAAGGTAGAGACATGTTAAAAACGACACTTAGCAACATGCATACTAGAAACTAAAATACACGTAAAAGATCACCGAGCTGACGTTTAAAAGATGGTAAAGACGCCTCACGCAGGTCCGGCGGCAACGCGTTGTAGCGCTGCGCTACACTGTATAAAAAGCGTCTCTTGCCGGCTTCGGTTCTCACGCGCGGGAGGGCCAAATCAGCGTCCTGGCGTGTGCTTCTAGATCGAAACTTAGAGTTTGTCGAAAGCCGGGAAGCGAGAGCCTGTGGTTCCCCGGTGGTGCGAATTTTGTGAAGAGTATTGAGGGATTGAAGTTCGTACAGCTGCCGGGCGGTGAGCCAGCCCAGTTCATCTCGCACGTCCGATATGTGATCAAATTTACGCCGGCCAGAGACAGCGCGCAAGCCAAAATTGAAGATCTTTTGGAGGCGCTGCATGTTTTTCTCTGAGCCGTTGCCGAACACCGTCAAACAGTATCGGACGTGCGAGATGACAAGGGCGTCGACTATGATAGGAAGAAGCGGCCCCCTCCGAAGTTAGTTGGCAGCACTATAGCTCTTGGGAGTGACTTTCCTACTAGCCCATAGGGTTCACGTGTTAAATGACCCAACTTTGGGAAGCTGTATCTCGAGTTCTTTTCAGCCGATTTGCCTGCAACTAGTCTGCAAAGAAAGATCGTTCAAATATCTCGCGATGATTCCTCTACCATTTTTCACCTAACCCAGCCGAATTCTTAGGGCATGAGGGGTAAAGATTGTACTGCACTCTGTGCCGGTCTGGCCAGTTTCTGGCGACGCTGGTGCGCCGGCGGCAATAGCTCAGTCGGTAGCGCATCAGACTACGGATACGAAGGTGGTGGGTTCGAATCCCGCTCGGGTATGGGTGATTTAGCGCAGGAATGATGTTATATTATTTTTGATGGTCGATAACTATGTTTTTATCGACAAAATAAACTGTTTAAAATGTTTTGTCGAAATTAACTTTATTTAATAATTCCGCGAAGATAACTTGTTAATAGGTACTTGTCGTATTTATCCTTCTCGTTTGTCATTTCATATCGCGACCTGCTAGTGTGACAAGCTGTGAGTACTAAGTAGCGTGTATGAGTGAATACAATATGAATATATTTGTGAAATACCTCTTTCCAGCTTTTACACTGATTGATAGACTTATTAAAACGTAAATAAAGCAAAACATACACATTGATTACATATCATACTCGTTCGAAAATTGTTAAGAAAACATTTAACTGACAACTGGTTTTCCCGATACTTTCGAGATTTGTCTTCGTTTCTCCGACTTCACATCCTGTCTTTTACGAAAACTGACAACCAAGCCATTGAAAGAAAAGTTACTCCAATAAATCATTATTGAAAGCACTGTAACAGCAATAATACAACAGCATTGTAGGAGCTACAATGGCACAATTGATGCAAAAGACAAGATGACGCACGTACGAGATAACTTGTTCCTACATGGATTACCAGAGACTGAAGCCCGATTCGAGAAGATCCCTCCACACAATTCAATGACGGATATCCAAGCAATGACGGATATCCAAGCAGCCCTCACAACAAATGCAACAATGGATCTTAGATACCAGTGGATCTCTGGGTGAAATTAAGCGACATATATCGAATTACACATGATACCGTGATAAGCATACCACAACATACAATCAATGGGGGATCTAGGATCCCAGCAGATCTCACGACAATATGCAACTGAATATCTCGGATGCCATATCTTTGGGTTAAATCTAGCAGATTTCGAATCACACAGTATTCTGTTTACACACACCAGAACAACGGAAGTAACATGCACCTCAGCAACACGTCCTCGAAGGTTTTTAGTACCAATAGCTACTACGAGGGGAAACGGTTTTTAGTACGGATTGGTACTAAACGTGGCGCAGTTTAGTATCATTTCGTACTAATCAATGCATGCGCTCGTTATCGTTGGAAGGCCGGAAAAGGGTGAATTCAAGGCCCTATAAGAAGGTAGCGTCACCAGGCGATTTGTTTACATTCTGCACCGACCGCTGTGTGACGTTACTGGGCGTGTCTTCGCCCGCGTCCCGCTAGTGGAGCTAAGTATCGGTCGGCCGCCAAATCTAGTTCGTGGCATGTAATTTGGTGTGGTATATCCGTACTTCAACAAACTGTAGTCATTCGATATATGTGATACATTTTTTTTACGAATCATCAATTTACGGTGCTGTCCATATTCCGACACAAGAAGAGCGAATATGTATTTTGCAACACTGCTCAAGGCGGCCAGCACGTCTCACATAGTTTCCCGACGGGTTGTGACACCCCTCCGAGTGCCATGACAGACTGGGATCCTTCTCAGACAGACGTGTTTAGTTACGGTAAACAGAGCTTGTGTCAAGCCAGCAGCAGACAGCAGCAGGGCAGAGTGCGGCTCTCGCCTCCGCCCTCAGTGGCACACAGCGGCAGACAGTCACACACAGAGGCAGACAGTCACGCAGTGGCACAAAGCAGTAGACAGAGGCAGGTCAGAGTGCCGCTCTCGCCCCCCCCCCCCCCCCCCACTCCCACCCGACAGCGGCACAAAGCAACATACTGTGGCACACACGGCACGGCATTGTCGTTCTCGCCCCCTACCTCGATGCCAACAGCGGCAGACCAGACAGGCGAGAGTGCCAATTTCGCCATATCCTTCGGCGGCGGACAGCGACATGCCAGAATACAACTCTCGTTCGTTCGTTCGTTACTCCCTCCGGCTCGCATCCCGGATATAGCCATTGGAGCTCAGTTGGGCGCGGAATCCGGCGGCCAAGGCCGCCACCACACCGTCATCGCGCAGGGTAGTCGGGTCCGGATGGATGACGCCCAGGTGCCGGAGGCGAGCTCTGACCAGGGCGGGGCACCGCTGCAGCACGTGCCGCGGTGTGTCAGCCTCTTCTCTGCATAGCCGGCACAGGGCGGCGGGACATCCCTCGGCGCTGCACTGCCCTCAGCCGAGCCTAGGTCGGCGGCCGATCCGGTGGAGGTACTGCTCCGAGCCGCTCCAGTGCCCGGCTCGGAGCTGCCGGATAAAGTTCGCAGCGGTAGTAGAAATGCTTGCTTGAGATATGGCTGTTTCCACCACGGCCATGGGGTATTTTGCAGGGCTAAATATCCCACTAAATACCCTACGGCGTAAATCAGTTGTCCGATGTATTTACGCGCATCAGAGGGGTGTCATCCCACGATTCTCAATGTATCGGCTGCCGAGCGGCTAAGTATTAGCGAAGACGTCGCTGGTGCTGTGGTCCAGTCGTGGCCAGCCCCGTCGCTGCAGCCGCGCTTTCGAGCGTTTTGCGGTCTTTTGACGGGTGTTGACGAGATCGGCAATTTAAAGTCGTCGCCGTTAGATAAGTAAGTTATGTTGTAATTCGATATTTGGAAATATTTTGTTTTTTTAAGTTTATTTTTTAAAGCATATCTTGAACATTAAGCCAAAACAATGCCATTTGCAACATTTCCAGGTAAAACATATGACCGTCGCACCCCTCAGCCAGACCAGATCAGCGTATGGCCGTCTCGCCCCTAAGCCAAACCGGGGCAGCGTATGTCCATCTCGCCCCTCAGCCAGACCAGGGGAGCGTATACCCGTTTCCTCCCTCAGCCGGACTGGGGCTGAAGGAGGGCATGGTCGTCTCACCCCTCAGTCGGACAGGGGCAGTGAACGGCCGTCTCGCCCATCAGCCGGACCGGCGCAGCTACGGCCGTCTCACCCCTCAGCCGTACCGGTGCAGTATATGGCCGTCTCACCCCTCAGCCAGACCGGGGAAGCGTGTGGCCGTCTCGCCCCTCAGCCGGACCGGTGGTGCGTATCCCGTCTCGCTCCTCAGCCAGACCGGGGCAGTGTATGGCCGTCTCACCCCTCAGCCAGACCAGGGCAGCGAACGGCCGTCTCGCCCATCAGCCGGACCGGGGCAGCGTACGGCCGTCTCACCCCTCAGCCGGACAGGGACAGCGTATGGCCGTCTCACCCCTCAGCCACCCCGGTCAGCATATGGTCGTCTCGCCCTCAGTCAGACCGGGGCAGCGTGTGGCCGTCTCGCCCCTCAACCGGACCGGTGCAGCGTATAGCCGTTTCACCCCTCAGCCAGATCGGGGCAGAGTATGGCTGTCTCGCTCCTCAGCCAGACCGGGGCAGCGTATAGCCGTTTCACCCTTCAGCCAGACCGGGGAAGCGTATGGCCGTCTCACCCTCAGTCAGACCGGTGTAGCGTATGACCGTCTCGCCCTTCAGCCAGACCGGGGCAGCGCATGGCCGTTACACCCCTCAGTCAGACCGGTGCAGCGTATGGCCGTCTCTCCCCTCAGCCAGACCGGGGCAGCGTGTGGCCGTCTCCCCTCCCCCTCAGTTGGACCAGGGCGGCGTATGGCCGTCTCACCCTTCAGTCAGACCGGTGCAGTGTATGACCGTCTCGCCAGTCCCCATCACACAGACCGGGGCAGCGTATGGCCGTCTCCACTCAGCATGAATTAAGGGAGGGATAATTATCCGCGGTAAATGTAATATTAAATAGGATCGTACCTTAGGCGCAACTATCCGTATCCCGTTCGAAATATTCGCACCACACCGAGCCGCGTGCGGCGACAGCCGAGTCGGACCAGAGCACCAGTGACGTCACGCTAATGTGTGCGAGTGGGGCGTTAAAATCCCCGGATAACTCTACTTCTCTTATACGGCCTTGCTCTTATACGGCCTTGGGCTTCAGAGAGACATGACAGAGATTTGCATGACATTGGTGCCTGTCTGCAATATTTTCAGGTCTGATACGAGTTGATAAACATTTATTTTACAGAAATTCACTGACTGGTAGCTAAGTAAAATCACATTTAATGTGTATTTTGTTTCCAGAATAAATGTTTGTGTACCTATGTATTATCACATTTATTGTATATTTTGTTTCCAGGATCAATGTTGGTCTTCCATAAGAATATAGTTTGCTCAATATCAAACTAGTCATTAAGCTTCCATGTGGATATTTGGTTGTAATCTGAGGGCAAGCAATCTGCCACTTGCTAGCATGTGAGTTGAGTCACCCAGCTTCCAAGCTTATTACAAACACCAAGTTAGATGTGATGAAGAAGATGGCAGACACCAAGGAACTTCCTGGTGTTTTGGTGGTTATTTTCATTGCTGGAGGTGTATTGGCATTTTTAATTGTATTTATTTTTGGCAAGAGGCAAATCCAGAGGTTTGCTCTGAAAAATCAAAAGGGTCCCCATGTGCCAGTTGGGTCAGATGCTAAAAAGGTAAGATGAACATGCCTGGCCTGGTTTATTAATGCTCATTCACAAAATGTTATTTTTGCTTTTGTTGTATGCTTAGCAGTGCTTTCAGATGCATTTATTTTATTTGAATAGTGTTGCGTTGGTAGCGTTAGGTATGACTGTCCGATATTCCATCTCTTTCAATGCTCATTTATCCTGAACTTCTTATTGTGCCACCTCATATAATACAATTTTATAGCTACTACATACATTGCTGTACATGATTGGATGGTCTCATTTATAATCTTACTTATAGTCTGTCCGACTTATGTTGTAGTTTTGCATTCTGCTGATCATTTGGCATCTGTGGACTGAATTGTTGACTGAATCTGAGTTTCCCCTGTCTGATAGCTTCCCTGTGTACTGTGTATGACTTCTGGCAGGCACTGAAGCGGGAGACTGAGCGCCGCCTGGACCGGACCGCCGAGGTGGTGTCAGAGCCACTGCTGCTCTGCCCTGCTGTCCAGCCCGACCAGCCATTCTACTACAGGATGCGCGCCGTCGACGACGCCCGCCGGCTAGGTGATTTGAGTGCAGTGGCACTGGTGTGCCAGGTGCAGGAGACTGTTAACTGGGTGGTACAGCCCTGTGGGCGGGGGAGATGTTAGATTGGCATGCATATGCGCTTGATGCAACCTATCCCACCGAAATTGGCACTGCATGGAGCTGAACTGAATTATGTCGAGCCCATCCGGAGACTGACTGGTTTGCTGTCTCAATGATGGCGCTCTCAATGATGCCTGCTGTCCATGGGAATATGTGATCAAGTGTAATTTCAAGTCCCTAACTTCCACCCCCTTCCCATTTCACCATATTTGAAGTGTACCTCCTTTCCACGAGGGGCGATCAGTCGTCTATCATTGTCTACCATTGTCTACCGTCTAGCATTGCTAGCTACACACATCTTCAGCTTCATGGCTTCAACTCTACATCGGCTTCCCGACGGCACGGTGGCCCCTACCGCCCATGAGTCTGACCGCGTCGTACCTGACCGGGTTGTAACTGACCCGTGTCTGACCTGACCCTGACCCCTGTTACCCTGACAGAGCTGGAGGTGGCTGAGTGGAGCGGCGCGCGCCGGCCGCCCACCGACACAGTGCGCCGCTTCCTGATGTCCCTCCGCGGCACGCTGCTGGCCCGCGCCGGCCCGCGGATCATCCACGAGTTCTGCGACGCCTACGAGCTGGCGCGCTACGACCCGGCAGAGTTCGGCCGCCAGCAGTACGACCAGCTGGCCAGCCGGCACGCGCTGCTGCTGGAGAGGTCAGTACACTTTCTCTTGCAACTCTCTCTTGAAACTCTCTCTTGAAAGTATCTGTGCACTGCGATGGGGGCGCCACCCGGCCCGACCGCGGTTCGGAGGAAAAGTTTGAGAGTCACTGGAGTGTCTGACCCAACCAGGGATCGTGGAACGTGAGGGGAGCCGAGCGAGCTGTCAAGGAGGTTCCGAGAATCGCATGCCCCGGGCCCCCGGTACTTTGCTGATGTACGATTCTCTACTGTGATCGCCAGATCGCTTGGGACCCCAATATTCGGCTATTTCTTTTGAAGGCGTCAACTGGCATACACGAATTTCACGCATATTAATTAATTCACGCAATGTTACGCATTAAGTCTTCTATTGTTGGCTTGCGATTTTTATTTATGACTCTTCGCGAGCGCCCGCACTCGCTCTCGCTCTCGCTCTCTCGCTCTCTCGCTCTCTCGCTCTCTCGCTCTCTCGCTCTCTCGCTCTCTCGCTCTCTCGCTCTCTCGCTCTCTCGCTCTCTCGCTCTCTCGCTCTCTCGCTCTCTCGCTCTCTCGCTCTCTCGCTCTCTCGCTCTCTCGCTCTCTCGCTCTCTCTCTCTCTCTCTCTCTCTCTCTCTCTCTCTCTCTCTCGTCTTTGTCTCTGTCTCTGTCTCTGTCTCTGTCTCTGTCTCTGTCTCTGTCTCTGTCTCTGTCTCTGTCTCTGTATCTGTCTCTGTCTCTGTCTGTCTCTGTCTCTGTCTCTGTCTCTGTCTCTGTCTCTGTCTCTGTCTCTGTCTCTGTCTCTGTCTGTCTCTGTCTGTCTCTGTCTGTCTCTGTCTGTCTCTGTCTGTCTCTGTCTGTCTCTGTCTGTCTCTGTCTGTCTCTGTCTGTCTCTGTCTGTCTCTGTCTGTCTCTGTCTGTCTCTGTCTGTCTCTGTCTGTCTCTGTCTGTCTCTGTCTGTCTCTGTCTGTCTCTGTCTGTCTCTGTCTGTCTCTGTCTGTCTCTGTCTGTCTCTGTCTGTCTCTGTCTGTCTCTGTCTGTCTCTGTCTGTCTCTGTCTGTCTCTGTCTGTCTCTGTCTGTCTCTGTCTGTCTCTGTCTGTCTCTGTCTGTCTCTGTCTGTCTCTGTCTGTCTCTGTCTGTCTCTGTCTGTCTCTGTCTGTCTCTGTCTGTCTCTGTCTGTCTCTGTCTGTCTCTGTCTGTCTCTGTCTGTCTCTGTCTGTCTCTGTCTGTCTCTGTCTGTCTCTGTCTGTCTCTGTCTGTCTCTGTCTGTCTCTGTCTGTCTCTGTCTGTCTCTGTCTGTCTCTGTCTGTCTCTGTCTGTCTCTGTCTGTCTCTGTCTGTCTCTGTCTGTCTCTGTCTGTCTCTGTCTGTCTCTGTCTGTCTCTGTCTGTCTCTGTCTGTCTCTGTCTGTCTCTGTCTGTCTCTGTCTGTCTCTGTCTGTCTCTGTCTGTCTCTGTCTGTCTCTGTCTGTCTCTGTCTGTCTCTGTCTGTCTCTGTCTGTCTCTGTCTGTCTCTGTCTGTCTCTGTCTGTCTCTGTCTGTCTCTGTCTGTCTCTGTCTCGCTGTCTCTCTGTCTCTCTGTCTCTCTGTCTCTGTGTCTCTGTGTCTGTCTCTGTGTCTGTCTCTGTGTCTGTCTCTGTGTCTGTCTCTGTGTCTGTCTCTGTGTCTGTCTCTGTGTCTGTCTCTGTGTCTGTCTCTGTGTCTGTCTCTGTGTCTGTCTCTGTGTCTGTCTCTGTGTCTGTCTCTGTGTCTGTCTCTGTGTCTGTCTCTGTGTCTGTCTCTGTGTCTGTCTCTGTGTCTGTCTCTGTGTCTGTCTCTGTGTCTGTCTCTGTGTCTGTCTCTGTGTCTGTCTCTGTGTCTGTCTCTGTGTCTGTCTCTGTGTCTGTCTCTGTGTCTGTCTCTGTGTCTGTCTCTGTGTCTGTCTCTGTGTCTGTCTCTGTGTCTGTCTCTGTGTCTGTCTCTGTGTCTGTCTCTGTGTCTGTCTCTGTGTCTGTCTCTGTGTCTGTCTCTGTGTCTGTCTCTGTGTCTGTCTCTGTGTCTGTCTCTGTGTCTGTCTCTGTGTCTGTCTCTGTGTCTGTCTCTGTGTCTGTCTCTGTGTCTGTCTCTGTGTCTGTCTCTGTGTCTGTCTCTGTGTCTGTCTCTGTGTCTGTCTCTGTGTCTGTCTCTGTGTCTGTCTCTGTGTCTGTCTCTGTGTCTGTCTCTGTGTCTGTCTCTGTGTCTGTCTCTGTGTCTGTCTCTGTGTCTGTCTCTGTGTCTGTCTCTGTGTCTGTCTCTGTGTCTGTCTCTGTGTCTGTCTCTGTGTCTGTCTCTGTGTCTGTCTCTGTGTCTGTCTCTGTGTCTGTCTCTGTGTCTGTCTCTGTGTCTGTCTCTGTGTCTGTCTCTGTGTCTGTCTCTGTGTCTGTCTCTGTGTCTGTCTCTGTGTCTGTCTCTGTGTCTGTCTCTGTGTCTGTCTCTGTGTCTGTCTCTGTGTCTGTCTCTGTGTCTGTCTCTGTGTCTGTCTCTGTGTCTGTCTCTGTGTCTGTCTCTGTGTCTGTCTCTGTGTCTGTCTCTGTGTCTGTCTCTGTGTCTGTCTCTGTGTCTGTCTCTGTGTCTGTCTCTGTGTCTGTCTCTGTGTCTGTCTCTGTGTCTGTCTCTGTGTCTGTCTCTGTGTCTGTCTCTGTGTCTGTCTCTGTGTCTGTCTCTGTGTCTGTCTCTGTGTCTGTCTCTGTGTCTGTCTCTGTGTCTGTCTCTGTGTCTGTCTCTGTGTCTGTCTCTGTGTCTGTCTCTGTGTCTGTCTCTGTGTCTGTCTCTGTGTCTGTCTCTGTGTCTGTCTCTGTGTCTGTCTCTGTGTCTGTCTCTGTGTCTGTCTCTGTGTCTGTCTCTGTGTCTGTCTCTGTGTCTGTCTCTGTGTCTGTCTCTGTGTCTGTCTCTGTGTCTGTCTCTGTGTCTGTCTCTGTGTCTGTCTCTGTGTCTGTCTCTGTGTCTGTCTCTGTGTCTGTCTCTGTGTCTGTCTCTGTGTCTGTCTCTGTGTCTGTCTCTGTGTCTGTCTCTGTGTCTGTCTCTGTGTCTGTCTCTGTGTCTGTCTCTGTGTCTGTCTCTGTGTCTGTCTCTGTGTCTGTCTCTGTGTCTGTCTCTGTGTCTGTCTCTGTGTCTGTCTCTGTCTGTCTCTGTGTCTGTCTCTGTGTCTGTCTCTGTGTCTGTCTCTGTGTCTGTCTCTGTGTCTGTCTCTGTGTCTGTCTCTGTGTCTGTCTCTGTGTCTGTCTCTGTGTCTGTCTCTGTGTCTGTCTCTGTGTCTGTCTCTGTGTCTGTCTCTGTGTCTGTCTCTGTGTCTGTCTCTGTGTCTGTCTCTGTGTCTGTCTCTGTGTCTGTCTCTGTGTCTGTCTCTGTGTCTGTCTCTGTGTCTGTCTCTGTGTCTGTCTCTGTGTCTGTCTCTGTGTCTGTCTCTGTGTCTGTCTCTGTGTCTGTCTCTGTGTCTGTCTCTGTGTCTGTCTCTGTGTCTG